>VOMN01016095.1:0-17483 GCA_014899125.1 Orchestia grillus | reverse complement strand
AAAACTTTACATGATTCCAAAACTCTTTTATTCACTAAGTTCATTGCGAAATTCAGGTTACCTCTAGCATGTTTTTCTTTTCGAAAGTGAAATTCACAAAGTTTATTGCGAAATTCAGGGGACCTCTAGCATGTTTTTTTTTCAAAAGTGAAGTTTTCCTTGAAGATCTAATGGAGATGTGATGACGAAGTGATCGTCTAATTGTATCCTTACTAACTTTAACTCCTCTTCCTTCTACTTCTTGCTGAAATTCGTCAAGAGTAACTTTGGGTGAATTACTGACCTATCTTGTTAGCAATTTTAATGCACATTAGGTTATTTTACGAGGACAACCAGATCTTACCAGAGGAAGCGTATAATTGTGAGATTTCCTGTGACAAAGTATCGTTTCAACTAAACTCAATGGACTCATTAACTGTTTAGGTATTTTTCTATAACCAAGTCCACTTTCATGGAGGCTTACGGTAGGTTTCGAAAATTTTGATCAATCTATTTCTGCTTCCTCATGACGTGAATGTTTACACGAAAACTGTTCATTATATAATTATAATAGTGATGTATGTTGTAATTATAATTTTATGAATATACGGCAAACACTTAGTCGCGTGAAATTTTTCCACGTTGTGTGTAGGCTACAAATATAGTGAAAAATATGTTTTTTTTTGTGTTTAGTGCGGTTTGGCGAGACTGATTTAAGTGGAAGTTGGGATTCAAATTCGAAATAAAGGCCTTTTAAAAGGAAGCCTAATAGTTAATGGCAACTTTTAGAGAAGAGAATATTTTAAATTTTATTTTGCTGCCTACATATCTCATTTTTCATGATTTTTGCGACCATTTGAGAGCCTGATATTTTCAGAGATTCTGAAGTAAAGCTCTTCATAAAATTTGTGATCTTGAATAAAGTTTGCTCCTGCGCCGCGCTTTGCTGCTTTTGTTTATATTTTTCATTCTGAAAGCTTTAAATTTTTCCTTGTCCTCGGCAGGCGTTTATTTTTAAAATTCTCAAGTCAAGATACGAGTTTGTAAAATTTTCATACTTATAACTCTGTTGGTTTATTTATAATTTCTCTCTTCATTATAGAAAATACTGGCTTGAAGACATCGGTAGTTTTAATGCACAAGTTCACAATGAAGGAAATTAGTGAAGGTTTTGATAATAATTTTTTCTATAAATTCACACGTTCCTACTCCACAATTTTTTGGAGGTTAATTTTCACGTGTAGGAAGTTGCGTGTGCAGAGGAATGGACTCGTGAGCGAGAACTTTATATTAAAGCAAACTGTAAGTGAAAAATGTACCGTACCTAAAAAAAAGCATATTCACTTTCAATTCGTGCACGGTGACTGAAATGGAAAAAGTCGTCTCACTCAAAACTATTTAAATGCACTGGGAACTTCATGATTATATGAACTTCTTTCTACTTTGTAGTGATTGTAATCACTATGTTTGCATATCGTTTTCGATATATAGATAAAACGTGTAACTCAATTACACTTTTGTCTTGTCCCTGTACTAAAACTACAATTTACCATTTCTTTACAACTAACTAGGATAAAAATACTATTTTTAAAACTTTGCTTCTGTGGTGAGGTGAATAATGAATTTTTGAATATCCATTCTTTCAATGGGGTACCAGTAGTAAATAGAATGCAAGTATAATACTAAAGTAACCTTTCATGGGAATAATGGGCAATTTGCTATTTCGCAATTAAGGGAGATAGGAAGTATTACTTGATTGCCAAGAAGGAAAACCATGTTACATAGTGTAAGATTTATGTATTAATTTGTCTGTTTGTGCAGGTTTGAGTATGTCATCAAACTGAACATCCAAAGTGTTCAAGATTGTGACGTAACAAAATTCACGAACATGGATGTCCGGCCTCATTATGTGAGTACTGAGAATGTGGTCACATGCTCTTGGACAGGATATTTAACAAATTTTTAATCCTTTGATGTGTAAATACCTGATTAACTACACATTATGCACTGCTCAAATGAATCTTGATGAATATTATTGTGTGGGCATTCATGCATTCTCCAGAATTGGAATGAAATTAGCTCTTTACTGCTGTGAGGCGTTAGGGTCGGTTGTTTTCCTGCCCACCCGCAGTAGTGAGAGCTACTCATCTGACTGGGCCTGTCGTGGCGTGAGGAGAGTTCGTGCTACATGTACTTAAGACTATGCTATTCCTCATGTATATACCTTAGGTCATCTGTTCTTTCTCACATATGTACCTTAGGTCATCTGTTCTTTCTCACATATGTACCTTAGGTCATCTGTTCTTTCTCACATATGTACCTTAGGTCATCTGTTCTTTCTCACATATGTACCTTAGGTCATCTGTTCTTTCTCACATATGTACCTTAGGTCATCTGTTCTTTCTCACATATGTACCTTAGGTCATCTGTTCTTTCTCACATATGTACCTTAGGTCATCTGTTCTTTCTCACATATGTACCTTAGGTCATCTGTTCTTTCTCATGTATGTACCTTAGGTTACCCGTTCTTCCTCGCTTATATTAGGTTATCTGTTCTTCTTCACTTATATACCTTAGGTTATCTGTTTTTCCTCGTACCTTGGATACCGAAAAAGTGCTATACATCGTAACTGATGCATCGCTTTGTGTCGCCAAAGTTGTACACTTTTAACTCTTGGATTATGGTAGTTATTCGTGTCCGATAAAAAGATTTCATCGCTGGTAGACTACATGTATTCTTCCTTCTCCAATAAAACTTCAAATGCTCCGCGTCTAGTAGCATGTTCTCCGACGCCGAAATTGAAATATTTTAGTGTGGGGTTTAAAAGTCGATGTTATCATTATTGATTTCCCATTATTGATGCTGTGATTAAAGCATCGTAATAATGCTGTGAAATTTAGAAATCCGTGTAATAAGACATAATAGTATTATTTTGTTGTGTAAAATTATACTAGTATTAAACTATTACGTTTCATCGGTACGAAAGAAATACGCTAGATAGGACAGAAAAATTTGTTTCTAAGGTCTAGTACAATTTTTGTCTTGAAACAAAAAGAAAACCTTCAAATTTTTCCAAAATTTTTCCAAAAGCTGCATTTCTTTCGTACCGTATTGAAATAGTTTTCCTTGATCTAGCCGAAGTGTTGCGCTTCATCTTCAATGGTTTCCAGATGTGTCGGCGCATTTCTGAACTCTGTGGCGCGATAGCGTCTCTGGAGCGCCGCTTCCCCATCGAGGGCACCGAGTCGCTCGTTGCAGCGCTGCACAGGGAGCTCGAGTCGGTGCTGCTCAGACTCTCTGCCCACCACTTCCCTCGGGACAGGATGCAGCAGCTCGTCTTCCTCATCAACAACTACGACATGGTGCTTGCTGTCCTCACCGTGAGTTGCTCGGACTTCATCCTTCACGGAGTGTAGGGTTACTTACTGCAGTCATTCTTTATTTCGAGATGGCCTTACTCGCTCAACTTTAGGCTACCGCATTCTTCTTGTCTATCTCATTTTTTTTGTCCATCTCATTTTTTCTTGATTCACGAAGACGTATAGGGCCAGTTTTTTCAGTTTACCTATATTCTATGATAGCTATACTCACTCAAAGCTTTTGACGCTGAATTTATTATAAAGGGTTTAATCAACTGTTACTACAGTTGGCATTTAAGTTCTTTTCTTCTATCGTGCTAGCTGCATCAATATTCCTACTATTTTTTTAGGTTAGTATCAGCGGTATGACAACGTCAGAGGTTTGGTATGTTGCGTTTTGTTATGTGCTTTACTGTATGTTCAAAGTGGTAGGAGCTGTTACGGCGTGCTACAAAGCTTGAGTCAGAATCGTCTTGCCCAAAAATGATAAATATTTATAACTGGGAGCTTTTTAGGTATTCCCAATTTATTTTCAGTTCAAAGTAAGATGCAAGGCAGAGGTTTATCACTTTTATTGTTGTTTTTATATTGCCTGGTATCAGCTCATATGAAGGTCATTGTTTTGTAATTGGTTCAAATTTAAGCTTCTATAGATTATAAATTCTATACCTCCAATTGATGAAGTTTTGAAATGAAGCCTGATCGAGGTTACATCGATGCTTGCTGTATGAAACAAATTATTCTGCGAAGTTTTCCGCATCAGTTCGGTAAATGTTGTACAGTATTTGTAGATCTATGCTGTATATCTGATTACAAATCTAGAACGTGCATATGAACTTCGACATACATTGTTCCTATGACCTTCGACATGAAAATAATATCTCTGTATTATTGGTAAAAGTCGAAATCGCCGCGTCAGACTTCCCTCAAAATGGAGAACTGCCTGTGATAAATATACATACCTCATAGCATCGGCCCATTTCTTCAAGGTTTACTGTAACACTCGAATAAAAATGCTTCTACTATGAGGAATTCTGAAGCTGTTGAACCGCACTTCGTAGTATCTTTTAAGTCTTAGGTTTAACTTCACTTTATATCTACCAATTAACACTTACTGTGACAATGCTAATTTCCTAGCGGTAAAAATTAAAATGACTCACCGGTAGGGTACAGAGAAGGAAATGGGTTAAATGCCCGTTTTCTCTGTGGATGCTAAAATGTTGAAGTTGTAGACTGCACCAGGACTGTTAGGTTGTTGATGATGCTAGGTTAAGTTAGGTTGTTGATGATGCTAGGTTATCTCTCAATTTTGACTTGCTTCGTTGAGAGTACGAAATTTTGTGAACATATTTGGAAAAGTATTCATATGCCCAGGACTCGAAGGCATAAAGCTAATTGAACACATTGCTCGTGCTTCCATTGGGGGCACGACGCTGAGAGGGACCAGTATAGCCTCATCTTCTATAGTCAGCTGCTTCTTTGGTGAATTTCTAATGCCAACAGGCGGTGTGTTCGGTTTTCCTTCGAAAGACAACTTTTCAACTGGTAAAAAAAGTCAAAATTGATTCAAGCTTTCGGAATTTAGTCCAGAGATTTATATTGATCAGGATGTCATGCTAGGCAGTGTGACTTACTGCAGCAAACATCATCACTGTGAATGGTAATCTCGGGATATAAATAAAGTGAAAAACTTACGCTCCCATTCTTAAAATTGGGGAACTTGCCGTGATACTCGCTCAACATAATTATTACGTTTAATACATCAGTCTCGCATTTCAAGTATCTCCTGAACCTGTATCTTAACTACGCATGAATACGTTGAATTTGAACCCGCTGATCTTGTGTCAAGGAGAAAGCTCGGTCGGACTGCAGCGAAGGAGAGAGGCTGCGTGAGATGCTGGCGGCGTGCACGGCCGAGTACATCCAGGAGATCCTCACGCCGGACTTTGGGGCCCTGCTCAATTACGCCCAGCAGGCGCAGCAGCTGCTTGATGCTGGCGACTCCCAGGGCCTCAAGCAGACCGAGGGTACGACACGACCCGTAGTGCCATCTTCTTTGTTTTAAATTAATGATACCTGAATTATTCCGTTTCAAGAGTGTTGTTTTTCACAATGTTCCGTGGAAATGAATGTTCAGTTCTCTTTTGCACGAATGGAAGCAGACATGTGGATGCATCATTTTACAGCACATAATGTTGCAGCCCCCAATAACCTCGATCAACGAAGTGTAGAAATAACGCAAATAGGTCTAATCTATTTTATAAATATAACAATCGAGAATCTCGAACACTGTTTCAAACCGGCTTTTTATGTCTCTTTTCGTCAGCATTTTGAAATGACTTCGAGCTCCTTAGCAAGATGAGCAAGTTACACACCGTCAGTGAAAGTGTTTGTGATTGTCCGTTGTTGTTTCTTCGCAATTCTGGCAGCTTTATTTTCCCAAATCCGATTATTTTCTGGCTTTCGAAGGCAAAAGGGTTGTCTTATGCAAAGTACCCTTCCAATTCCAATAGTGTTGATTTCACTGATGTTCGTAAGTTTTCTAATTTCTCAAGTGTATGAGGTGCCCTCACTGTGATTTGTCTCCTGTTGTGTGCGCAGCGGTGAAATTCTATAAAGGGGACAGAATTTTTGTATAAGTCTGTTAATTGAAAGTGTGTTATCTGATCTATTTGCCGATTCTGAGGCATAATTTGAACGTGGAATATTGAAAGTGGTGGCGATATTACGAAGTCGGCGATAAAAAATGTGCACTTTCTGTTCCTCTTACAAATGCCTTTTAATCTGAGGTAAAAATTATTTAAACGACTTACTAGTGAGGGCCTTAATCAAGATATAGCAATGCCGAATGAGAAGTTTACTAGCGAGCGTGGGTTTGATCCCCTCGGGAGAAGTAACTATTCAGAATGAAATAGTGCATAAAAATGTCTTTCTTGGTCTAAATTGCAAATTCTAAGCACATGATTTTTTTTTGACCGAATACGAGGAAAGAAGGCTTTTTATGTTATTTTTGCATGCGCAGGCACAGCTCTCAATGTGGCAAGGGCGTTCAGCAACAATTGGCGGACGGCAGTGGAACAACTCAACAATCAGGCAAGGGCACCGCGTACCTAGACTCGCTAATGTTCCTAGCATAAGCCATAGTTCATGCAAATGCCTCATCCTACATCGCATGAATAAAGTTAGTTGCGCTTGGGCACCACAGTTCATGGTGCACCACATGTTCTCTTCTGATGTTCAGAGAGAAAAGTTGCATCGTTCCAAGGCCCCCTGGGATCCCTGGTTTCGTGGCAGTACAGGCCCAGTGAGGAACAGTGGTCTCGACTATTACATTCGTGTCTTTAATACTATGCAAAAATGATATTCATCTTAACACTTTAGTTTCAATGTGCACCATTTGTGTACACGTTCCCTGCATTAGGCTTTTCTATAGCAAGGCTAGGTTCGAATACGGAGAAACTTCCGCGTTTTGAAGCTAGACATGCTTTCTTCATGTTTACTCTCTCACTCGAGTTGTTGGTTTTAGTTATTTTAATGTTCTAATATGAGGGTTCTTTTTAACTGCACGTAATACGAGTGCTGACACACAGGCAAACCATTACACAACGTTGGGATGAATTCTTTTCTTGCTGTACCATATTCGTCCGGCAAATTGCGTGGAGTGTGTTATGTGCAGCAGTACTCGTTTACAGCCTCGTTTTATTTCTGCGGGCCTCCATTAACTAAAGCTAAAGTGGACAAGTGCTGAGGTGTCGATCCCTCTTCGGCGTTCGTCATTGTCTGTTAACGCATGCTTTTTAAAACCTCGTATGCAGCAATAGTTTTCAATTTCTTCAGAAGGATGAGAGATTGTTAAAAGGTTATTCTATGTCAATTGTACACATTGCAATTACATGACAACATACCGCCCTGGCAAGGTTTATTCGTTTATATTGATGCAGTAGTAGCCCAATTAGACTTGTAGTCGTTGATTCACTGTCATTAGTTTCAACATACATTTCTAGAACATCTTGTTACTGCAGTTGCTGCCCCGAAATGACCGTGCGTGATTGTAACGTTGCGCTTAGCCTAAAACTAAGGCAGTTTTGGTTGTAGGTGATGCAGTGTTTCAGCAACTTCCGGACTGGCACGAGCGTGCTGCAGCGGGCGTTGGAGACGCTCATCACGGCCCACCACTCCCTCAACCGCGCCCTGGGGCATCCTGCTCTGCAGCACAGCAACGCTCACCAGCTCATCGTCAACAGCCACCACCTCATTGTCGAGGCTAAAAAATACAAACCCACTTTCTAACTCATTCTTGAAACCGTGATTCTTGTACAATTTAAGGAGTTGTAAAAATAATTGTTTCTTGCTGGAGGCTTCGTATTTATATTTGCTGCTGTGTCGAACAAAAATTTGAAATTTAATCAGAAAAACGGTAAAAAAACGTTTGCGTTGCCTATCCAATTTTGGAATAAAAGGTTTCACGCTTTCTGCATATCTGAAGGTTAAGACATAAATATGTCTGTGGTTATCTCTTTTGCAGTCCATTTTATCAAAGAAAAAGGGAGAAAGAGAGTGGCAACAGTGAATAATACGCTATTAGCGCCTAATCGGCTCTTCTTTCTGAGTTCAGTTCTAACTCAGGAATGGGTCGCGACGCTATCCTGTAAACTCTGAATCTGTTGACAGCTGTAAATCAATAGGATTTTTTTATTTATTGCATACTCATCCGGGGACGATTCTTAATCGCTGTTCAGTGCAACACATTTAGAGTATCTAACGGTAGATATTACGTGTAAATCTTGTATAAATGTTTATACGAGTTTTTTTTAAGTTCTACTCAATTTATTACCTGTACATTATGAAGTTTGTTTTCTCTTGGCCGTTCACGTAAGACAATCAAGACTAATGTTACTCTTATGGAGGATTGTTTATGTAAATAGATGCCTTTTTGATTATTGTTTAGCGGCGTTTTTGTGTTTTGTGTCACCAATTGGTGCTCAAAGCTTTCTGAAGTTTTGAACGTATATTCTATGTTAGGCAAGTGTGTTGTTTACCGTTGTGTTGGTGCTCAAAGCTTTCTCAAGTTTTGAAGGTTTATATTCTATGTTGGGCAAGTGTGTTGCTTATGGTTGTGTTGTAGAATTTGAAACTTTTCCAGTTGACTTACAAGAATTGTGTTGTGTTACTGTTACTTATACTTCATGCGAATGTTTATTTCGTTTGTACAAGAGCTTCACGAATTTATGAGACAATTTTCTCTGTCGCGCGGTATTACATAATCTTCCATTTGTTGTTTCTAGATAAGTTGATACAAATTTGATTTGGTTCCGTGAAAGTTTCCGAACTTTGAACTATACATTACGGTTTGAAGAAAGTTTCGTCTAACGTTGGGCACACGCGTAATGGAATGGGAAGTTTAGTGGTAAAACAAATTATCTGTTGTACAGTGCGTGTGACTCGTATGTTTATCCATCACTTTTATTTCTGCTTTTTTCAAGTGCATTCATTATTTGGTTTTGTCTTCGTTTTTCATATAAAAATCCTGTTTCGCGGGAAATAGTCATTATGCTGGCAATTTTGCTAGTCTAATTTACGTATTAAAATAGTTGAATGGTTTGAAAAATACGCATTCCACATATTGCTGTATTACATTAACCTTAGCAAGTAAGTAAATGTACACAAGACACAGTTCGAATTATACAATTTCTTGGTCAAAGGAACTGCCGCTGCTCCTCTGCGTACACATACGTGAAACACTTATGAGACATGCATTTGCTCGGTAGAATATTCAAAACTAGAAAATATTTCTAATGTTGTCATAATAAATGCATGAAATGATTAATGATTACACTTTATCATACATCGTGGCATGACCAACCGTTCAATCGTCCTATGATTTTTGTCGCGCAACTGATGTTTCAGAATCCGTTTTCTGTAATGAAAGGACTCCTCATAGTAGAAAGATTCATTTCGATTACGTTTTTATTTTCGACAAAAACGGACACTGTTTGGACTGTTTAGCACTTGATAAAGGTTGATAATAAATCGATAAATTGGCATAATAAGTCGTAATAAGAATGATTAGTATATACATCACCCTTCGCACAGAGAATGATTTTGTTCAAACGGGCGATCTAATATATGTGTATAGTGCAAAACTGGAGCTGCTATGTGATTTGTGCTTTTAATTTCGAGCGAATCTATTTCTATAATGTTTGTATAATGCATTGATTTGCATACATTTCCACCGCAAAATTACTGCAGAAACGTGATCGTGCATTGCAACCCTGGGTTAATATTGAACAAAAAATCAAACAAGTTAGAATGAGAGTTACAAGTGCCTCTTATGTATCCATTTTGTGCATTTTATCGTAATTAATTTGGCATCGACCTCTTTTCAGGTGTTCTGTAACAACCCATTTTTATACATTATAACGTAGCAATGCAGCCAAAGACAGAAAAAAATCATGATTACGAAGAGTTTCGCTGGAGTATTACAGGAATGCATAGAAAAGCGATAGACAATTACAAATTCAATCATTTCAGAAGCACCTATTGTATGTCACGGTACAGTGGAGCACTCTTAAAATGTATTGATAATATGCGTGCACTTGAGACAGTTCATAAATCACAGTTCCTAGTGTTGAATCTATTATTGATTGTCCATCTCGCACCACAAAGAAAATCTTCAGATTGTTAAGTCAATATTTATTTTGAAAGTTCACCTTAAGTTCTATCTATGCTTGTTTTCCTTACTGCGACTTCCATACCCACGGTTAACAATGTGATGCTATACAACTGTTATAGTTCCAATTGCTTTGTGATTAGCGGATGGGACAAGTTAATTAGATCTCTGGTGCGACTTATGACTGAATAATTATGCAAAGTACAACCTCTTGAGGTACTTTCTGACCATAATTAACGGAAAGTAGTGCTCTCTACTGCATCATTATTATTGTTACATTCGATTTTGCCCACCGTACCCGACATTCAGGCGATACAACAGCGATCATACTTGGTGTCACAGACTATGCGACACTGAAAGAAAAGGGATCTTTTCGTATGGATTGAAGAAAACAGAGAATCTATGTACAAAGTGCGCTCCCACACAAGATTCCTAGCGGATAGAAATGGTAAATTAAGCATTTAAACACAGAAAAGATGGCGAAAACTATGGCAGAATGGAAAGAAGTAACCGGCATGAAAAACGAGTCGCGAAGGCCCAGCCGTAAGTGAGGTAACCCATTAGTGTCCTCTGGGGACTGTTAATGAATAGGGATTATGTCCAGATTCTTGACTGCTAAACTATTTCGATGAAATTGCACGTGAAAATGAAAAATTCATTCAAGACGCTTGCTAAACTAATCGTAATGTGTACCATAGATAGCAGCGCTTTAGTGACTATGTAGCGCTAAAAGACAATGGGGAACTATTCAATAAGGACAGTAGAGTACGAAGAATCTGAGGGCAAGGCTGTGTTCCCACACAAGATCTCTTGTGCATAGCAATAGCAAGTCAAGAACAAAGAGGAAGAAAACAAAAAAGGGGACCGAAAAAAGTGAAAATTTGAAGCAGCAAAGTGGGCACGAAAGATATAATGCTTCCTAAAATCTCGAGGAAGGATGGCGTGGAATAAACTCTATTACAAAGATATCACACTTATATGAAAAGTGGTTGTTTTATAGACGAGCGATACTCAAGTAACTACTATGTTTACTTTCGGTGTGTTAGATTTATCGAGTGCGTATATTCGAAGTCATAGTTGCATCCGATCATACAACCAAAATGCTAACTATGTCATGCATCCGCACACACAACGTTCAGAAAAAGAGTACAAAACCAGTGCCGAGAGAACATTGTTACACGTAATCAAACTATATTCATCGATTGATTTCCAATTGGAGAGGACCAGACAGTCTCATTAAACAAAAAAAATATTAAATTGTTCAAAATTAATCCGCAAACATCTAACCTCGATTTTAGTCATAGTTCCACATCGTTTGATATGTCTGAATGTAATTCAAAGGACTCTAAATTAATTCTTCCACTGATGAATTTTCTTACCGCAATCATGCAGTGTTCTAAAAGACGAGACGCTGCTGGAACGATCTGATCCTCGCAGAGATCCGCACCGCTGACACGAGCAATGAAACTACGAAGGAAGATAAATAAAGCCATGCGAATTTGCACTTCGTACTTTGGAGAGAACTCCTACAAAAAGACTAACCTAGCGTTGAAACAGTGGAGCAAACATTAACAAAGGAAACAACAACGGATACATAGTCGGTAAAGACAAGAAATTGTTCATCAACTGTCAACGTCTATAAAAATTGACAATCAAAACGCTTTAACTTTTCAGATTAGATCTCGGTGGAGGTACAAATAGCAATGCGAAACAAACATCAATCATAGAACAATAAACGTGCCAAAAGATTAATACACACACAGGTTTGCACTGAACCTGAACGCCAAAACTCCTATCCCAAACTAAAACTTCCGTAAGCTTTGAAGTTTCGTTATTTAACGCTGGCACGACAGTTACAAACGACCAAAAAGTTAGCACCCTAAGAATGCCTGTAGATGCGAATTTAACAACGTCACATGTCAGATCAAGCACAGTAATATCAACTGAAATTGAGGTCATCGCTAGAAGTTGGTGCAGCTGTTTTACATGAACAATCCATAGAGAATAACACTGACGAAATTTGACCAGAGTCTCACGAGTTGCGAGACAACTGAACGTCGACACGCACCATCAAGAAGACACCCGAGACCAGATCAAGAACGGGGGCTAGCCGTACGCTCCAGAAAAATCTGAGCTGCAGCTCCGCTAGCAATTATGATAGGCCAAGTGTCGGAAGAGATATGAGAAGATAAAATAGAGACCATCTAATTTCTATGCAGTTATGTCTAAATTGTGATATACATACTAACTTGGAGCGATGATGACAAAGCTATGTTCCACATTAATACCTGACCTAGAGACCTAGCTATCGAATGGGGAAAAAATTATACCACTGCTTCAAGAGTAGAAAAATAGAAATATCACACATCGGAGTAACTTAAAAGAGCAGAAACAATGAAATATTATACTGATGAATACAATGATAAAAAATATGAAATACATTTTAGGAGAAAAGAAATTGCAAGCATCTGATTCTTAGTAGCTAATCCAACAATTTTGATGAGGAACAATATATGAAATACAACACACGAAACATATTTCGTCGGTAGAAGAATAATTGTTTCGAGTGCATGATAGATTGAAAGCAGACAGCGAAGATGATAATTATATAAGATGGGAATTAAGCTCATGACTAACACCAAGTCGATGTTTTATAAATGAACCTAAATAATTCACGGCAAAAATAAAAAAGCGATACACAAGGATGTACACTAGTCGGTCAGTGATCACATAACATTTAATTTTCTAATAAAACTGAACGCAATGAAGAATATTCCGTTGACATTTGTTTTCGAACTCGTGTAAAAGCTCATCGATGTCGTTGTCCAAGTCATCTGTACTGGACAGCTGCAAAGAAAGACCATAACAGATGTGAGAGATCAATTTTTGAAGTAAAAAACTTCATAAAGTATGATAACATGATTATAAAACAATGCTTAAATGATTTTGATTAGTAAAAAGACAAAGGTCTAAATAACTAAATTTAAATCTAAATTACTACAAACACGATTCAAAAATGACGGGTCAATATAACACGTCACAGTCCGAAAATTCGTGTACGTAAGCGGACTGTAGATGAGTCCGATGTGAGGGACACATCCACAAACGAAGGAAAATATGAATAAAAATTTAGCTCACGTAACTGCTAACTAAATAAAAAAAATTGGAAGAACCAGCATGGGACACCACGCGGCATCGGCGTGGTGTTGATCAAAATCGAGTTGGTATCGGTCAAGGTTTTTCTTATTAGAGCAAATAATATACAAATAATTAGAACCAAAATTACAAACCCAAAATTCATTTCGCCCAAAAATTTCCGTCCAATAATGCCTTGTTCGTAAACGTAATCTTTGTATTTCTAGAAATAAAACCAAGTTGACGCTCACAATGCAGCACTGGAAATAATCGCCAATACTCATACTCAAGGTATGACAACCCTGAATGCTTGATGCTACAAAAAAACATCCTTGAAAATTGAAAATACAAAAAAGTAGCCAATCTATAGACACCAACTGAAACTTCAGAGCTAAAAGATGCACTAATACGATACAGGATGACTCGCAAAAATTAATAAAACCAAACCACTGTAGCTATTATACCAAGTACTTACATGCATAAAATTGTAAGATTCATTTTTATAGTATTCATCAACTGTTTGTGCTATAAAAAGACACTATCTTATGCATGCAATTGGCAGATACTGTGGCTTAGTTTTTTCCTGTATAATGCCAACTACAGTCTGATACCAATAAATCAGTCCATTCTTACTAAACAAACAATGCTGCACTGAAAGTATGTACAAGCAGTACTGCTCATCTGATTTACACGGTAAACTTCGATCCTAAGTTCACAGTGTAACATAATTTTTTGCTAATGAGTACCCTATTACTTCTCATTTATTTGAGTTCATTTTAATTTCAGAGGAGAAAATTTAATTTTGCAAGCTAATGCAATCAAATATGTAGAACTGAATAGCAATAAAATTCACAAAGAAAATAAAGGTAATTCGTTTCTCTCAAAAACAAAGATTACTATGAGAAGATAAGAGTTTGCAATCATAGCAAGATGTCATAAGTATCAGAAATAGCTACAGTCAAATAGTATTTGCGTATGAGAAAATGATGTAACTTGATTACACACATGAGCAACACTGCCTGAAAGAGCATCAAAAAATATTAAAAATCAAAGACAAAAAATCTAATTTAAGAAGTCCACTTCAATTTACTCACCAAGAGCGCTAACTCGCAGATCATGAAGGCGCCAATGGTAGCCTCTTCGTGATTGTCTTGGATGTCTATGTTGATGATGTGCACCGGATTATTCTCTTCAGGAATATGGCACTCCAAAACTGACAAAATAAAGAAAGACTCAAAATAATCAATGCATTTAACACATAACAATCATGAAAGGGGGAATATAAAAAAATGGCATAGAAAATACCTTCAAAAGATTGGCTCACGTAACAAATTAAATCATAAGTAGTTACATATTAAAAGAACAAAAATCTAGCTCTGAGTCTGTGCTTGGGGTTCATAATCATAAAAAACAATATTCTACTGTTTAACAAAATTCAACAGAGCATGCGTAACTTCTTAGATCACAACTTGTAGAATTCAAACATTTTACCTGAAACCCACCCCTTTGACAAAATGTCTGTTTATGCTTAACCTGATGAGTATACACCAATCATGAGCCCTTCCAAAAATTAATATTCAAAATTGACCTTTATTTTGCAGAACTTTTTTGAAATAGGATTTTACTGTTCCAAATGGAACAGACTATGCATTTTAATAAACCTTGCAAAAACTACAATTATTTCATTCAAAAGGTCAATCAATTTAGTTTTACTAAACTGTGAAGGAAATTATTAAAACAAAAATACATTACACTTACATTCAAGGACTTGGTCATACACTTTTTCTTCACATGTGAGAATAATATCAAATTTTTCAGAGCACTCTTGGAATCGTTCAGGGCCATCCTTAATTCTTCTGTTGCGATCCAGCATGTGCAGGAGACCATTTTGTGTGTAGAGGGCTTTGTCTTTGTTCAGCAAATCTTTGTATATGTAGTCATAAGATGTTCCAAACTCATAACAGTTGGGTTTGTCAGGCCCTGGGCCAGGCAGCTTCACCTTGTCCCCTGTGCCAAAGGACCGAACTTTGAAGCCTTTCTTGTGCAGCATCGCATGGGCTTCCATGCTGCGGTTCATGTTGCTTGAGCATGACACGGCAAATCGAAGGTCCAAAGACATCTTTACTACCATAGATTCAATGTCAATCACAAATGGTTAACAGTAACCACACTAGTCAGCTAATAAATATCTGAAAGTGGAAAATAAATTGCTATTAGGCTACTATTAAAAAATTTACAAACTGAAAAAGGTCTAAGCATCAGAAAGTTAATAATGATGGTACTTGCCAGTCTATGATAAGATTATGAGTTAGTTAGAAGCTTCCTACCAATATGATATGTGATCCGAATCAAGCAAAGAGAAAGTACCATTTATAATGGACTATAGATAATGGGAAATTTGAACACAGCCTGTGTAGTATCCACTGCAAGAAAAATGCAAAGTAAGAATGAAGAAGAATAAAAGACAAAGAAAAGATAGCAAAGAAGGTGTGAAAATTGAAAAAAGTAAAGTGACTAAAAAAGATGGAAGTTTAGAAGGCTTGTCTATAGCTGAGAAAAGCTAACAGTCTATGATTAACAAAAGAATAAAATTTTGAACATGTATAGGAACATTTAAAGACACAAAGAAATAAACAAAAAATTTTTATTATTATTATGACCACGGTTCAAAGCTCCTTATCCATATCAAATGCAATCAAAAGAGAGCAAAAACAAGGGACTATAATTTAATATAGACTTTAGAGAACAGGGAATCAGTGTACAAAGTGTTTTCTACACAGCATCCCCTGCACAAAGAAAGAACAAGTTCAGAATAAAAATAAAGAAAAATCTAAGATGTGGAAATTAAAGAAGCAAAGTAAGCACAAAAGATAAAGTCTTAAAGGCATATCTATAGCTGAGACAACATAGCAATGCTTCCTCCTTGTGATTGCCAGTCCCCACAGCATATATGCTAGATAAACCATCCTAGTGCCCATTCTTTGCCCAGTGAGGAGATTAAACTTTAAAAATGAAAGGTTAAATGCTTTCATGATGCTGTAAAGAATGTTCAACAAACAATAATAAATTTAAAGTGCAGTTGTGGGTTGTTATGCATTCTCTTTAGTCCCTTCTTATTTAATACTTCCTTTTATTCCATTTATTTTGTTTTTATTCTTCATTCTTAGCTGTCTCCTTTTATGCTACTCAAATGTCCATTTGTGCTGTGTTTTATAATTACCCTGTGTGATATTGAAATACCTATTTGTGCTATCAGGAACTGTGCTTTTGACATTGGTCTTGTAGCATCCTTCCCATAACTACCTCCCATTAAAATTTTTGCCCCTCCCTTTTAAATTTTTTGAGACTTTTTCTGGATAAATGATACAAGTAATTTTCATGTGCATTTTATTTCTCCCCTTAGGTATCTTGAAAATTTGTTTTTAAGAGTTTAGAGTAGCCTTTTGCAATGATAATCATGTTTTAAAATATATTTTGGTTATAAATTCTAATTAATTTGCATATTTGTTACCAAATTTTGAAGTCAATTTAATTCAGTTAGTTTTTTTGCTTGCAATAATTATTATACATTCCTAAATGAGTAACATAATTCTGTCATACCAATATTTCAAATTATCACATGAGCCTATTAAATTAATTAAAAGTCTTTAAAATTCTAAGACTTATCTACGTTCTATAAATTATATATATTTTTATCAGAAATTTGAAGTTAGCACAGATATGACTTCTTGTAGTTGAATATTTTCATCTTTACAATCATCACCAGACGCTACCAAGAATCAACACACAAAAAATGAATAATTAGCAATACATTACAAGGCAGTAAAAGTCACTCAGAGATTGAAATGAAAAGATAAAGACTCTGCACATTTTCAAAGTTGACAAACTTGATGCAAGTTTAGGAATAACACTAATTTTGAAATGTGCAAACCAATAATGTAGCCTAAACAAAAGTAAAAAAATTGAATACTTAAAACTAATAGAAACCTTAGCATAATATTGCGTAGAAAATATATGCATTATTACATTGGATTGATTCCATGATTGTGGCTACTTACTTTCCAAGTATAAGACATGTGCCACAATAATACTCTATACCTAGGAATAAAATGGCTGACTGTTAAGTTACACTACAGTAATGCTCTATAGCTAGAAATAAAATGACCAACTGGTAAGTTACACTACAGCAATATTCTATAGCTAGGATTAGAATGACCAAATGGTGAGTTACACTACAGTAATGCTCTATAGCTAGGAATAAAATGATCAACTGGTGAGTTACACTACAGTAATATTCTACAGCTAGGAATGAAATGACTGACTGGTAAGTTACACTACA
>VOMN01016093.1:0-11224 GCA_014899125.1 Orchestia grillus | reverse complement strand
GAACATGTCTACATATATACAATGAACGTCTAATTTTATACACGAGTTAGACGAGAAATATCGTGCATTTAGCTTACAATTCGAGATAGTAGGAAAATTATGGCACAACTTTTGTTTTCTTGAAATAGGAAGGCCTACATGAACGAATTTAGCTCTTCATTTGTTAACCTTGCGTGTTTCTATTTTTTTCAAAGCGTATCAAATTGACCAAACAATGAACACGAATTTGAGCTTCTCTCTTGATTTCCTTGGGGTTTTAACGTATGCCGTAATTATATTTCCTCGAGTTTTTATCTCAAATATAAATTTTTCAACACCTTAAAATCTTGTGTCAAGTAAGTCAATTTTTTCTCTCTCAGAAAATTCTTTTCAGTTTATAATCGAAAATAGTACTGTGAAATTTCTTGATTGATCAATATAAATTATCGTTAGAAAGCAAAACGATTCTCAGAAACATTAGCAAACAGTAAACCTCTAGCAGTTTACTTCTGAAAACTCATAATTTTTGTTCTTGCTCATGTTGGTCTAAACTACTTAGCTACCAGTTGTCTCTCGATTCAGATGGATTTTCTGCAGGTGAAGAAGAAAAGAACCTACGTTAAAACCCATGCTCATATTCTGGATGATAGCCAATTTCTAGCTGATACTTTTTGAGAAGTCTAGAGAGAATATGTTTCTTAACTGTAGCATCATTAGCAATTTTTCGTACTTGTATCATCGAAACAGCGGAAACAGCCTAAAATCGTCATATTCAGAAACCTTGAAAGATTATCTTCCACCTGGAACTTAACGAGGAAACTTGTCTGCAGAAACTCATACTTAATGGAGGAAAAGTGCACCCACGAACTAGCTGCAATCTTCCACTCGTCTTTCATACCTGCTCGACACGTTTGTCTTCTGCACGTGTGACGTGATTGTTCACACACTTAGGCTACTGCAAGCTTAAGGTTATTCGAGTGAATCAATGTGAATCAAGTAATTCAACCCTCAATGGAGACTTCAGGCTTAGAAAAGAGCACTGACGAGCTCTTGCGGGAAGCCTTCGTACAGTTACCTTACGAATGATAGGGCACCTGTATGTTTGAGGGAGATGTTCGACTGCAAATAACGGAAGCTCTAATGCCTACACTGTGGTTTCCGAAATTAAGGTATTAAATTCCTCGCTGATGGAAAAGTTCCTCAATTCTTGCGTTGCCGGTGTAGAGGCTTATGAATGTACACATTATGAATTATGTCGAGTTCCGTTACAAATTTTTTTCTATGGCGTTTTCACTCCCGTTGGGTCGTGATGAACATTGGCACTCGTTGAAACTAAAGCTTCAATGATATGAAGAATGCTAGCATAACAATTACATGAACTGTTTACAAGGATGTTACTTCTAAGAGAAATGGAATGGCAGCTCGGTCTTCAGGAGCAGGACAAAAGCTTTACACATGCATCATTAACTTCATTGGGGATTTGATAAGAAAATAAAAATTTTGACCCCCGTGTCTCGAGGAATTATGAAGCCGGAAACACCCAGTATGATGTGCGAGTAGTGCTCTTTTTTAGATTATACTTTGCCTTATGAATGATCATACTTTGCATTATGATGTATTATACTTCCCTTTATGATGGATCATACTTTACACTACGATGTATTATCTTTGCTCAAAGATGTATTTTTTTAAGCTTGATACTCCGATGTATTATCTTTGCGTAGTCTTCGGTCAAGCCTTGCACTACGATTCATTAAACTTTGCGTAATTATTATAATTAAGCTTCAAGGTACAATGTATTTTCTTTGTTTATTGGGTTATGTGTTAGATTACGATGTATTAAGCTTCGCAGAATGTTGTATTTAACTTTGCAGCACCATGTATTAAACTTTGCGCACGGATGTGAGAAACTGCCCTTCCGTGTGGCTTACGCTGCGGTTAAATAATAGTGATCAATATTTATATTTTCCAGTGTCAAAGAGATGTGAGTCTGAAAATTTTGACTCTGGTACAAATGAAAAGATGAAGAACTTATGATTTAAAAAATACTTGATCTAACACCTATAGTAAACAAGGTCATTCAAAACGCGTTGAAACATGCTGAGAAAATTTATTATCAGAATTTAAGGACAGAAAAAATTGCAGCTATACTTCTAACTCAGGGCATACTTCATGAAGAAATATTCTGAGGTCCTAAAATCTTTACCACTATGAGTGTTTGAACCATTCATGGCACTTTTGTATCATTCTGTAAGCCTACACAACAAAATTCTGACAGCCTTTAGGGCCGCTGAGTCAGCGTCACATAAGCGTGTCACCGAAAAAGCGCTGCACTCAATTTGAAAAATTATTCGTTACTAAGTTTCGGGAATGCAAAGTTTTTTCACGACCTGGAAGTTTCTTTCTCCAGCCGGGACGCACTTCCCAGGAGGGGTCGTTTAGCCTTTCTGCTTTCCCAGCCAAGAACTTGCCTGCGCCGCGGTCACGAAACCGCCAGCGCTGGCTTTTTTCAGAAAATCTTCGATGGCGCAATCGATTCCTTTAGATCTGCTGATAGTTTTGCCTGAAAGCGACAGGAGGGTCAAAAAATAGAGGCAGTACCTTAAAACTCACGGAAATGATGCGTAGGAATGATTGGAGCCCATGTGTGGTACATTATTTCCTCCTACATCCTCACCATAAGTTACTTGACTGAATCAATGCCATGAGAGAAGCTTTGACGTGTAGGAACACGACTATCAATAGCTCATAAAAGTTTGTTTTATTCCTATAGTTGGTTTTCTTATACTGTTCTACACCATTGTGCAGTGCACTACAGTACAGTGCACCACAGCTTACACCGTAGTGCAGCATAGCAGTGAAGAGTATACTGCAGTTCAGTACCTTAAACTTTAGTGACATACATTACTGAATATAAACATACATACATAATGAGACAAATCCTCCCTCAATAGCCACCGTGCATCAGTACCTTCAATTTTTTTAAGTTAGCTACATTCAATGTAATCGTCCTTACCAGCAGAATTTATTGCGTGTCCACTTAGGATAGCCATCCATTTTGCGAAAATTTAATGTGGTTGTGCCTGTGTTTTAAGGTTTTAGTTCTCCATAGAATAGTCTAGGTTAATGGGGGCTGTAGAACAAATTCCCCACACTGTCACTGTGGAATAAATGAGATATATTATTTTCAAACGATGTGACTGGACAAGCTGTTCATCTGTAATGCAATACCCAGGCAATGTATGTTGGCACTCGAAATATCATTCCAGTTTTGTAGAACTCAGTTCTGCAAAATAATTTTTCAAGTTATCAATTCAGATGAATTCGTAATATTGAGCTATAATTATTATTATTTCAAGAATGATTTAGAAATTTCTATTTTCATATTGCAATTTTTACCACAATTACTGTACTACTGTTTACATGGCTATTTGGACAACGATGATTGATTTTAATTATTTTTATTATCAATCCCTTGATAGTGTGTTACATGTCTGGGTTTCTGTTGGGCGAGAAACTTAGACTCAATCAAAATAGTGTGCAGATCTTACGTGACACAACATAACTAACTGTTAAGACTGCGTGAAGACTTTACGCGACACAACATGACTCAATATTAAGACAGCGTGAAGACTTTACGCGATACAACATAACTCAATATTAAAACAGCGTGAAGACCGTACGCGACACAACATGACTCAATGTTAAGACAGCGTGAAGACTTTACGCGACACAACATGACTCAATATTAAGACAGCGTGAAGATCTTACATTGCAGAACATAACTCAATATTAGGATAGCGTAAAAATCTTACACGGCAGAACATGACTCAAGGTAGCGTAAAGACCTTACATGGCGGAACATGAATATCATAATAGCGAGAAGATCTAGCATGGTAGAACAAGACTCAATCAAGATTGCGTGATTACGATATACTCACAGTATCCTTTAAGGTTGCCAATGCCAGGACACACAAAGGTGTTCCTCCATCTAAGCGGCCACGTGTACACAGTGGGGCGCTGCGTGAAGCTGCAGGTACTGCCAAGGAAGTTGACGTTGCCGCTGCGCCACAGTCTGCTCAGAGTGGTACAAGTCTTGCAGAAATCTACCTTATATTTCCACAAAAACTGTGATTTTATAACGTTGTGTTTATGTGAATTTTGTTGTAAAATAGTAGCAGCCAGAAATCTAGGCTTCATTTTATTATTACATTACGTATATGGAACAAACGCATAATGTTTCGATAACACTGGTGAAGCTTGCATCATTTTCAGTATTTCTGCTGCAGCTATTTTGATGGTTTCTATTATCTCATATTACTTAGTGATATCGGTGTGAAAGAACCATCATCAGCACTATTACTAACATTATCGTCTATGTACACTACCATTATAAGTCTGGAACATTGTATACCTAATGGGTTTTTTCGCGTGACGTGACGGAAGTTACGGCCAAGTTTCCACATGCATGGTGGCTGCCACTTTTCCTATTAATTATCATTCTGTTCCCCAACGAACTAAAAGGCTCGAAACGACATGTTTCTGTATCTTAACAGTGATCTAACCGATCACAGGCGGTGTAAAATTATTTAATACTGGGGCTATTTTACATCTACTGGCGGTCACGGGTTCTTTTAATCTTATGAGAACGATGCAGGATCGATATTATTATTTTAATATGAACAATTACACTATTATGTGTTGAACTTGTAGTAATAAAGTTATTGCTATCGAATCCTTTTACCTGACCGCCATTTGAATATAGTTGCAAGAGTTTACGAAACTCACTTAGATCATTAACAGTTTTTTAGGTAAACTAGAAATGCCTGTTTTGTAAGAGGGACATACGTAGCCTGCCACTTACGAGAGCAGTTTCCTAAAAACCGCGCTACATAAACTCATACAGACCTACAAAACCAATTCATTTACGGTCTTAAACTGCAAAAATTTTGAAAGGGAAACGCTTATCGAGTGACTCACGGAATGAGTTTGGCAGTAACTTGAGGCAGCAGCGCCTGCCAGACCTGGCCAGACGCCTCCTCTGCGCACAGCATCGCCACTATTACGACCACCACAAGCGGTGCTTTGGCCTGGCGGTACAGGAAATCCAACGTCAAATGAGACAAATTATTGCCTGGGGAAATGTATTACCACCGCACGATCACCACCAGCGATGTCTTGACTCTGCAGCGTAGAGGATCAAACGTCGCACTTGTCGAGGAAATTTCTGGACCAATGTGATAATAAAACGAGTCTCATTCCACCCTGGCTGCAACTGTCATAGGTGCACAATGAAAATAAATCGCTTACCAAAGAACTTTGATTTTAACGGGAATAGCTACAAGCTAATAAAACGTACTCTATTACAAGCTCCCAATATATCGTATCAGGGAATCTTGAATATCTTGAAAATAGTGCGAGGTGTTTTGCATCCCCGCCCCGACGTGCGCATAAGTACGCCGCCCTCAAGTATACACGAGGTAAACTCGCGCACCCCAGTAGATCTAATCATTCTCTTTTCCATTCGAAACTGTGACACCAGTCTTGCGTCGCCACTCGCGTGTGAGCGAAAGTGAGAAGCTGCCCGCCAGAGCAAGTAACTTGCAGCAGATTTGCTATCCTGACGAAGCACACGTCCGGCAGACAATAAATTTTCAAAAACAACTCAAAAAAATCTAAGTAGCGCTTTTGATTGGAATGAGTTAGAAGGGCCCAACTGAGCAGTTCGTTTCTATTAAAGGGAGCAAGTTTACATTTGTTATGAGCTATTTTTAATAGTCTCTGAATTCGAATTTTCTTTACCAGATGTTGTAATTAGAAACTGAGGAATCTAAACTTGGGTTTCAATTAGTCGACGTTCTAATTAAAACCGCCCTAATTAGAAACATTGCTAGTAATATGAGGTAAATATTGTCAGGAGAAATGAGTTGAGGTATCAAGATGCAGCCAATTCCATTAAACGAGTGTGATTCATGATCACTTTGCATCGGTGAGTGATATTTGAACGTTTATTAAACTTTTAAGCACTTCTGGGGCTGGTTAAGGTTCCTAATTCTGAGTCGTCAGGTTTTGTACGGTATTAACAGCTATGCATGATTATCATGTTATGAACCGCGACTTAACTTCCACAGTCTTACCCATACTGGATGAGAAAGAATGATGTCCACACAATTGAACTTTCCTGCGATACATTCTCACATTTTTAAGTCGTGCATATCTATGAATGCCATACCGTAAAATCTTTCCATCAAGATAGCTCAGTTTACAGCTATTACAGCCGACTCGATCACGCCTCACAGGCAATAAATCAAAAGTTTCCTGATTGACTTTATTTCAGGTTTATGAACATGCATCATTTATATAATATGAAAATGTTCTCTCCTATCAACTTTGTACAATATATGTATTTTTATCAGAATACAAGTCAACATTAGGGGCTCATGCACAAATAATTTAAATCCGAAACTGATTGTAGATTGAACCTTGATATTCAAGTGCACTCAATCGTTTTTATTTAAGCTTCCATCATTATGGGACACTTCCAACTCGCACAGATTTCTATGCACGAGGGCAATTTTACCAAAGGAAGGAAAGTATACTGTGTTATAGCGGTAAAATTTAGAACACTTGATTTTATTAAAATCACTTCTATTTTCCGGCATGGCACTTACAATTTTAATGGAGCACAACACATTTATTGCCTATCTTAAATGAAATGCAATCATTCTTATTAACTTCAAACGTAGCTCAATAGTTATTTACCACAAACATAAAGCTATTACTTTTCACAGGTATGACACACATAACTCAATTATTGTTTCCGAATAGGATACACGTTACGAAATCATTGTTGACCACATACTTACCTCAATAATCTTTCTTAACTTACAAACATAGCTCAATTATTAACACATAGAAGCTTCAACCCAATACTTTTACCACAACGTAGCCCAACTTTTGTCCCAAATGTGCAACAACGAAAGTCTAAACGTTTACAAATCTCCCATCGCAGCTCACTCACCATTTCAACTCTCGGTGATGTCGCAACTCCAAAAGAAGACTGAGATTTCCGTGGATGAATTTCTTAAAAAATGAATAAAGTGGAACGTCAGCAAATTGTTGACGCCATGAAAACGGATTGGAATAGAAGGAAAATTATTTGAATATGTATTTCTAGAGTTTGCGTAGAAATATAAGAGAAACACAATTCTCCACTAATCATTTAAATATTTATCGTGGTTTTTCACCGATAGTAAACTTCTACGTAAACAAACGCATCAATATTTTTTTGTATTTAGAATTCTAACCCATTTTACTTCAATTGTGAGCAAACTTTTCAGTCTACTTGAAGAATTACTGGGAGACCAAAATATTAAACATATTGGGCATATGAAACTGAAAAAAAATTGTTACTTATTGTTGACAAAACTTCAATGTATCGTACTTTTCAAAGTGCCCAATTTTACACCACTTCCTTATTCCTACTGCCTCATATATTTTCAATCACTCTAGATAGCATCAGGTAATTTATATATCACACTTTTAGCTTGTCGCTCTCAAGCAAACAGCTTCAAGCAGGTTTGTAAACTAACACAATTAGTAAATGTTTTTCCTTCGAATATTGATCCATGTCGATTGTAACAGTGTTATGATGACGGGAATATAATTTTCGGGCCATGACAAACACGGCTCTACAGTAAACATTGTTAATGCAGTGTTTCTTTCGAAAATGTTTTCATTCCTTTTTGAAGGTAGCTTAAAGAACAAAATGAACAATGAGTCAGCTTCAATAAAAAATAATAAATTTAAAATGAGATATGCAAAGGAAAAGGTATTCAATCGATATGATTACATGGCGTCATGTCTGTACGTCCCAACGCTTGAAAATTTGCAATATACATAAATTTAACATTTGCAGATAATTGGGGAAAAATTTGCAGATGCGCTCGGGTATTGGGATATAAATTTTATAATTCCCAGAACGTTAGACTCAGCAGCTTACTCGGAAGACTGTTTCCTCACTCGGACAAGCGCTGACGAACTGACGAGGGCACCAACAAACTTGCCCCTTTTATCTCTGCCAAGCGAAACCTCGACCATTTGTGCGGCGTCTGTAGCATTTTGTCAAAAAACGAAGCGTGGGAGGGATTTGAGGTCCCACAATGACGTACTTTGAAAGCTCACTTCAAACTATATGAATGATTCTCCACCTACGCAAAATTCACGCACAAAAAAATGTGCTTTCATATACATTACGAAGCATCATTGAAATGTATTTCATTCACCCGAACATGAATGCTCATTCATCACATAGTAACAATGTATAGAATTTCCTTAGAAGTTCGCGTTGAATGAACGTTGTGAAGAACGATATTTTTGAATGTCTTCTCAGTTTCCGATCCCACTCAACTCCTGACTCTGATTTTGTATTTCAGTGGCGAACAAAATCAAGTATTGGGATCCAATGTTTGTAGATTCAGACATTGGATCCCCGGATTCAATCCTTATAAAAGTTTGTTTTTCCAAAACCTTTTGACCCTTTACAGTGACTTGTATTATGTCAATTTTAAAGCAAACGATACAATGAAAACATAGAGACACATGCGTACAGGTGTACAACCATCTGCTGCAAAATTCCATGACTCACGATGCAAAAGTGTACATCATGAGTTAATTTGACACAGGAACAAATTTCCATGATGGAGAGTTACGAGTGATTTTCTCATATCAACTCCTACGACTCGACGGTGATCAACACTAACGACCCACAACGCACCCAGGGTTTGGCTGATGCTTGGACTGCAGTACGATGACCCGCAGGCAGTACCGGCCTCACGAGCAAGGTTGGACTTCCTACGTATGCTGAGATGTGAGCATCTTGATGTAAAAACACAATTTTTATTGTTTTCGTCAATACATTCGGAAGTTCTTGTGTCCTAGGGCTAGACCCTTATACAAGATCCAGCCCCTACGGGGTGCTAGATCCTGCAATAGTGCACATATTGCTGAGCGAGCGAAATAATCTATCTATCGATCTATCTATCTAGTATAATGCTAAAACTCTGGTCGTCTTGCTTGTTATACGGGCCTATATGTACATATATATACGCGATATATATGTACATATATATGTACATATATGTTCATACATATATACATATATATCGCACTTTTTTGACGGTTCAAACAAATACAAATAATTGCATTATACCTATTTTAATTTGAACTTTACAAATTTTAATTTGAACTATTCATATTTAAATTTAAACTTTACATATTTTAATTTGAACTTTACATATTTTAATTTGAACTTTACATGTTTTAATTTGAACTGTACATATTTTAATTTGAACGTTACATATTTTAATTTGAACTTCACTTATTTTTATTTGAAAGTAAAAAGGTGTAGTATCATCCTAAATTCGTACATCGTGCACTGTTTCTACGAACTTATGTTCTTTTCGATTTGTTCAACATGAAACACTGATGTAATAGTCATATTTTTAGTGACAAACCAAGCTCTTACGACGTATTCACACACGGTGCAAAATTAGCAAACTTTAGCAAGCAAGCAACAATAGGAATTTAATCCATGATGAACGGGCTTTACATGGCAAAACGAAGCAAAATGTTCAACGTGAAGGTCTTGAAATGAAATTTTACGTTAAAAATTCGTTTCTCCTATTTTATGAGGAGGAAGTTGAAGATCTGTGTCAATTCATTTTTCTTCCTCGGGACCCCAATTGAGTTCAAGGGGTGTAGCGGCTGACATCGACTTCTACGATTTGAGCTTTTACGAAGTCGTGCACTGAGATTACGACGTCGTGCGCTGAGATTACGACGCCGTGCACTCAGTGCTCTGAAGCTAAAATAACCTACATCCCAGCGGCGTGTAGAGAATTTTTTCGTGATTTCACATTCGCCTGAGTGTTCGCAATATTTCTAACAGCCGGAAGTAAAGAGAAGTTCAGCGAAGGATTTTATTTTCAGATCTGGTTTTCAATGAACAATAATTTTTGCAACAACATACTGTTGATGGACGACACAAAGTAGAACGAACGTTCATGAAATAGTACATGTTTCATAATAACACCAAATTTTATGCTCTCATATTAAGATTCTTATCAAGTATTAACCAAGCGTGTTAGGACGAAGGATTAAGGCTCAATTAAACTAGTACGAATTTAGAGGTAAGCTATAAATTCCTTAACTCCACAAAGGCTTAAAGCAAAATAGCAAACAAAAATGTAGATACCAGAACAGTATTTTCGATTCCGAAAGAACTGCAGCAACAAATTGGTTTCTGCTCAGATGACTGTTTTGAAAATGTATGTTAGCAGCCATGATGATTTCACAGACATGCTGACGTAAAACGTTCCAAATACCAAAAATAAAAGATAATCAGCGCAAAAGAAACAACACCACTTGTCGTCTAGTATATATATATCTATATGTATGTTAGGAAATTAAAATTGTAAGCTTCTTCTGAGATATTTATTGAGTTTTTACCAAGCTTTCGAACCACGTCACGTTGTTCATTCTACTCGTTTCCTACCTCACCTCAAACATATTGTACCTCTTTTCTACCTCAGCCCTAATACATTCTACTCCTGTCTCATTACGCACTTGGCATATCTCGTCCTGCTCGTCTCCGCCTCTGGCATATTACATTTCTCTCCTACGCCACCTCTAGCGTATTATACTTCTTTTCTACTCCACTCCTGACATATTACACTTCTCTCCTACGCCCCCTCTAGCGTATTACACTTCTTTTCTACTCCACCCCTGACATATTACACTTCTTTCCTACGCCACCTCTAGCGTATTACACTTCTTTTCTGCTCCACCCCTGACATATTACACTTCTTTCTTACGCCACCTCTAGCGTATTATACTTCTTTTCTACTCCACCCCTGACATACACTGAATACCTTGAAGATGTTTGGGCCTTCAAGCCCAGGCCACACTGGAGGGCCGCCACTTTGTGCGCATGGTGTGCCTTCGCATCTCCGCGAACTGTTGAATGAGACCGTTTCCTTCTGCCGTTTGATGATAGTGAGAGGCAAGGGAGGCCTATCGGGGATAGCTGAGAAAGTTATCCAGCTTCGTCTTGAAGACGTCCAGGGAACTATCAAATTCTCTCAGATCTTTAGGCAGAGAGTAGAAGAGTCTGGGTCCCATCACAGCGAAGGACTGTTCATGTTTAGTTAAACATTTGTAAACATTTGTAAACATTTATTTACCA
>VOMN01016088.1:0-25330 GCA_014899125.1 Orchestia grillus | reverse complement strand
AGTATCGGTCACTGAAAATACTGCTTGAAGAAAGCGGTTGGATCGATTCTCCTGAAATTTTGTGCAGAGATGGACAAATGTTAAGAAACAGCGTGAGACTTTCTAATTTTCGTACGTTTAAACTTCGTTGATTCAAGCTTGTTCCTTCGGTTCTGTACTTAGTAACAAACAGTTATCTTTGTTGGAGACTGTCTTTCAAGAAAATACTCTTGAAATGATTGAATGAGCTGTTGGAGACTTTTCGTTTGAAAATACTGCCCAACGATGAATGTTCTTTGTTCTTTTATGAGTTGCATAACGGGGACGCTCCTCAATCAGTAAAAATCTTGAATAATTTAAGATCCCGTTTAGTATTCATACGTAATTCAACTTAAGAATTGAAGTCGTATCAATAATAACAAAGCATAAGACAATAAATGTGACTTTCCAATTTTTTGTAAGTTTAACTGTTTCTGAATTACAGCCTTTGAAAATTGGGTATCGTTTTTTTTTAAACACCCTGTATAACGGTATTAGTTCTATGTAACGGAATTAGTACTATATGTTAATATGATTGAAGAAGACCGGCATGTTATACAAATTACACATTTCTTGAAATATTGAACTACCAGGTTACATCTATAACGATAGTGGGAAAATTTTTGCTGGGGAATTATTTATTCACCCGAGCTTTCGGGTTGTTGTGCACAACTCTTTATCAAACAAACCATGATTTGAAAACTGTGACGGAGTTGGGGGTGGCGCGTATCTAGTCTACAAAATATCATTTTAGGGACACTACGTTGTATCGTTACATAGTCTAAGTTATCCCCTAATAAGTAAAATCAACGTTATTGGATAATCCCGTAATAAGTGTCGGAGAATTCGATGAGCCTATAATGAGAATTTTGAATATTGTAGGAGAAAATTACAGGCTTCTAAAGATTATCTCAGTTAAATATTATTTTTTATAAACAAAAGATTTCGGATGTTTTAGCTTATTTGACAGTCATTTTCTCGACAAAGTTCATCCACAAGAGAATAAGGTTAATTTTCGTCAATATTTTTTTTAGATTCGCTTAGTCTCTCCTACACTTGTTTACAGGTTTTTTCAAAATAAACGTTTTCGCAATTGTAACAATTAATTTAATACTCTATGTCAATCTTAGAAGGCTTGCTACACATCTATTTGCTATTGTTTAATTTAGACTTCAGAGTAATTTTGACTGGCCTGCTACTCGAACATTATGTCGTTTTAAAATCAATTCAATTTTCAAGTGTTTTTCTAATGTCTTGAGCGGAAATCTATCTAATCTCGTTTGATTTAGTTCGTTATCTTTGGTTTAGTTTTCCTTATAATTGATGCTATTAGTTTCTCTGGATAACCATTCGTTGATAAGATATTTCTGACTTGGGTTTTTTGGCCTTTCGATTAACCGGGGAGCTCTATTTAACCACAAAAGATTTCACATGCGTTTTGGTGCGTTTTGTCGACATGAGATGGTAGCTCCAAATGTTCAAATTGCCGTTCGATTTGTTTTTGTATATACCAAATTTCATCAAACCATCCTGATATGGTTTTATTAGAAGATCGAAATATGGTAGCTTTGAGCGGCTTCTTCTTCGCTCGGGAACTATCATAGATGTCAGGGTTAATTGTATTGATGAAATTTAAAAATTCCCCAAATGATTGCTTGAGGATTATACAGGGTGGGCAAAGAGGAAGGTACTCCTTTTAATTAAAATGTAATGATTGTAGGTAGCACTGATACATTAAATTGCGTAATGATTGTAGGTATCACTGATACATTAAATTGCGTAATGATTGTAGGTATCACTGATACACTAAATTGCGTAATGATTGTAGGTAGCATTGATACACTAAATTGGGTAATGATTGTAGGTAGCTCTGATACGTTAAATTGGGTAATGAGTGTACGTAGCACTGATACGCTAAATTGGGTAATGAGTGTACGTGGCACTGATACGCTAAATTGGGTAATGATTGCAGGTAGCACTGATACGCTAAATTGCGTAATGATTGTAGGTAGCACTGATACGCTAAATTGGGTAATGATTATAGGTAGCTCTGATACGCTAAATTGGGTAATGATTGTAGGTAGCACTGATACGCTAAATTGGGTAAGGATTATAGGTAGCACTGATACACTAAAAAGACTTTAAAACCTCCTCTTTCATTTTAAATGAACCTGATTTTTTTACTATTTGCAGTTCTAATGGCAATCATATTTTAGCAGTGAATTTTTTTAAATGTGTACCTTACTTATTACCCACCCTGTAGTTACAATATCCTCAAAATATATTTTCCAAATGAAAGGTGGTGGTAAGCCGCTTCATCGAAAATTCGTTTTTCAACGCATTGCTGCGTGAGTTCTGCGAGAATCCCAAACATAGGAGAACCCATTGGGGTTGCCTGTGTCTATTTGAAGTCGTCTTCATTCTATTGAAAAATATTGACTTCTGAGCAAATTCTGAATAGTTTCGTGAGATCATTGGGCTTCAGTTTTGTTCTTTATTGTAGAATATTCTGATTTGATTTAATTTGCGTTTCCGCGAATTGGGGATCTAAGTTCACTGGAACTGAAGTGAAAAGAGACTTCGCATCGAACAAAATGAGAACGAGGTCGGCGGCGATGTTGGTGCTCTCTAAAAACCTCTCACTTGATGAATATTTTGTTTTTGTGGAACTAAATTTGTACTTGGAGTTAGGAGTTTTGATGAAAATTTGAAGTTTCATAAATTGGTGAACCGACAAACGGTATGATTGGCTCTGTTGGGTCTTCGTTCTTATAAACTTTATTAAACCATATAAAGTGGGCGTATCTACTGCTGAACAATATTGTTTCAGATATAAATCTTTATTTATGAGGTCTGCACTTGTACTATTTTTATCTATGTATTCCATTTTACTTTGATTTTCCCACCTAATTTACTTCAAGCTTTTTGTAAGTTTCGGCGTCATTTATTTGTTCTCCCTAATTGGTTCTACGTAAAATCCCGTTCACAGCATACCCTCGCCAGCTCTCGCAATTCCGACGTTCTGACAGAACGCTAATCGGACTGCCCGGCGAAGCGGGGTGTTTACAAAGAACCAAAAAATTCAGTCAACTATTTGAGCTTTTAAAACTGCCGTCTTCCTGTGGGTGGCGTAAAGAATATGTCTCCTCAGATAATTCTGAAAACGGCAAACCCCAGGAACTAATAGCATCAATCATAAGTGGAAACTAACCCATTAAAGAACCCAATGAACCCAACAAGATTGGATAAGTTTCCGGTCCCGATATTAGTGGAACTAATTGATTAGTTCGATTATTTAAAAAACGTAATGTTCGAGTCGCCGGCCAGCCAAAATTACTCTGTGGTTTAAATAAGGCAATAGCAAATAGATGTGTATCAAACATTCTGAAATTGACGTAGAGTATTAAATTAATTGTGACAGTTGCGACAACGTTTGCATCGAAGACACCCGTAAATAAGTCTAGGAAAACCTAAGTGAACGTCAAAAAAACATTGATCAAAATTAAGCATATTCTCTCGTTGATGGACATTGTATAGAAAATAACCAAGCGAATCAAGTAAGTTCAGACACCCTAAAATTTTAGTAAAGGAGAATAATTTTTGGATCCAGATAACTTACAGAAGTCTTTTACTCCTATAGTACACAAAATTCTTACAATAAGCATCTGGAATTTTCTGACACTTATAACGGGATTATTCAATAACGTTAATTTTACTTATTAGGAGTAATTTAGATTATGTAACAATAAGATGTATTATCCCAAAAATGATATTTTGCAGACTAGATACGCGCCACCCCCAACTCCGTCACAGTTTTCAAATTATCGTACCTTTGATTCAGAGTAGTGCACAACAACCCGAAAGCTCGGGTGAATAAATAATTCCCCAGCAGAAATTCTCCAATTAACCCACTATAGAGGGTGGCCACAAAAATATTTGTGGAGATCCTCGTTGCGTCAGACGAGGCAGCTTTCTATATGAATGGTGCTGTTAATCTTCAAAATAACATCATATTCACCTCTGAAGCAGGTACATAAGAATTTTTCTGAAAAAAATGTCTCGAGAGAAAATTTCAGTATAGATTAGATTTTATGGGTCCAATCGGACACATTATGGGACAAATAGGACCCTCGATCGTTATCGGACCAATTTTCTATGAAGGGAATCTGAAAGGCGATAAATACACGCTCAATGAAGAAATCATTCCACTGATGCAGGCTCGTTACGGGCAAAGGATCGACCGGGTGGTGGATGTAAGACGAAGCTCAATGTCACAGAAATATTCACAAGAACACTTTAACAGATTTTTTTTTTTTAGACTAGGGTCATTGCAGTTGGGCATGCAGTAGAATGGGGAATGCAGTAGAAACATTTCATGTCAAAGCGGAGCAAAAATCAAACAGGAGGGAAGGCGAACTTCTAACATACTTGGCTGCCATCTGACCACCGCTTCATGTAAGTGCACGAAGCTCACTTGTCACTGGTGTATAATATGGTGGTAAAATTAACTGTAATTGGTAACAACTTCGAAAGTCTCAAAATTTACCTATATAAGTTTAATCTGAATTTGTTTCACCCAGCAGGTCAAATTAAATAGTTCTCTTGCTACAGTTCCCCACCTGCACGTAGTACAAAAGGCCTCCGTGCATCCCTTGTGGCACCATCGTAGTCCCAGAGCGCAGGTCTCGAGGTACCATCTTGCCGGCACGAGACGCTGTGTCGTGCCGGCAACTTTGTTCAGAGCCCAACTTCTGGATTTAATTACTGAAGCCACCTCGCGCCGCTGGACGTCACCGAACTTGTGGGCCGAGCTCATAACGAGATTACTGCGAATTTTGCGTACACGCACGAGTATCTCCTGCAACTGCGCTGCTGGCACCTCAATGTTGGTGGCCTTATTCTCATACAAATAAGGTTAGGATCGGTATTATAGTGTCAAGACGACTTTTGGTGTAATAAAATGCAGCGGGAATAATATAATTGAATGCCCTACAAATTAGCCCATGACTTTACGGTTGATGATTCAAAGTTTATGAAGTTTGGACTGGAGGACGCTAATTAAACTCGAAGTTAGTGTAAAATAAATGTTTTTACTTACGCTCACTTTTCGAGACGTAATTACAAAAACATCCGATCGTAGGGAAATTTGATGAAACGAAAATAGCACACCCTAAAAAATCTTCATTTTACAATACCTCATGACATTAACATGCGTTCTATTTAGTTTTTAATGCACCTTCGCAGCGGTTATCAATAGAAATAATTTGATTTGCATGCGTTTCTGTGGGTAAGGCTTCCCCTCGTTCTTTAACAACGCACCCCAACGTGCGTTTATTGTCAAATTATCTCCCATTGACGAAATTCTGCCTTGCTAATATACACCAGAGATTCTCAATGGGATTCAGATCAGGGGACTTTGGGGGCCAACTCAAAGTAGTAATACTGTGATCTTCGGGCCAGTTGCTCATCAGTTTTGCAGTACGAATTGCAGCGTTTTCTTGCTATAACACCGCGTTGTTTTGGTGATTATTTGCCAAGAGTGGAAGAAAATTACTTTCAAAGGCCTCGGTATACTTCAGTGCGTTCTGCCTTCCTTTCATTTTCACCAGACTCGCCTTACCTTCGATGGAAAAATGTTCCCCTGATCATCAGAGATCCATCTTCCGAAAAGCCACTCGCTGAATACTTGTTTCTTTTATCATAAATCGTGCTAGTAGAACTGACCACCGTCAAGTCCATCGAAATAAAACTTTTTCAACTGAAAAATCATTTTTGAACAATCTTTCCTATTTTTTTCCTCTACACGTCATAACGCACCCACTTCTCTCACCTCTCTGGCGTAACATTGTCAGTGCTGAGGCTGTCTATTTTAAATACCAATCTTTCAGGCGAATTTAGAATTTGTCGCACTCTCCTGGGTGTTATATGTTTAAATGTATGGGCATTTGAAGGTTTCAGGAGCTTTTCCCCGGAGAAGAAACTTCACCTAGGAGCTTCCGACAGCTGGGCGAGGGTAGTTTTGATGGACGCCAGGTCGAGTTCTTTGGGCTATACGTTTCTGGATTTTGCAAGCAGTTGCATACATTATTTCTAGACCTATTAATCTTTCTGGAAATTGCCAAATTGGAACATCCCTCGTCACTTGAAACTTTGATATGATTTTTTCTTTTTCAGTCAGCGCTTTCCTTTTGCCCATTATGATAAATTTTAGATATTTAAATTTTTGACGTCACAGGCGAGCAATACATCTCAGAACAACTCCGGTGTGTGTCTTGTTTAGATTAATTACTCAGTTTTGCAGGTGTAGAAATACCGGAATAGGAAATTTTACAGGGTGTTCTATCATTATTTCAATCAAAATTTACCCCGAATCCTATGTTTTTGCAATCGCTTCTCGAGATGAGAGCCTAAATAAAAAAAATTGCTGATACACAGCCTTTTAAATCAATTAGCTTCTTTCAGTCCAAATCTCATCAACTTTGAATCCTTACTAGTAAAGTCTAGCGTTCATTTGCAGTGTGTGCAGTGTTCTAACACCATTTCTACCACTTCTATCACCATTCCCACCACTTCTATCACCATTCCCACCACTTCCATCACCATTCCCACCACTTCCATCACCATTCCCACCACTTGATGAGCTCTGTGGCTGCTGAACGCAGAGCAGCTCTGACAGGCCGTAACATGCCAGGCCACTGACGTCAGAGTCATCCCTCAGTTCACGCACGCCCCAGTGGCGGTGTACGTGTTCGTAGGACCATGATTAGCTTTTCAGATGTCCTGGTTTCAATGCATACGTCAATTTTCGTGAGGCATTTATTTTAATAGCGTTATAACCCTGTTTTAATTTGACTCTTCACAGTTTTAATACAGAGTAATACATCAGTTTCCGTGTGGCTTAGTTTTACTACAGAGTAATACATCAGTTTTCGTATGGCCTGGTTTTACTTCAGTTATGCCTTGATTTGCTATGACTAATCAATGCATGGTATCTGCGGGAGCAATTGTGACAGAGCTATAATCGTGCATATGAAAATGATTTCACTGTGCATATTAGTTACATATTTCACGGAAGACTATTCTCAATTAATATGAGCTAGCCACTATGTGTTGCGTCATCATGGACCAGCTATGTCAGAACTCGCAACAAAGTCCGCTTCAGAGACATAAATTTGACATAGCGGGTGTGAGCAAAAAATCAGTTCGAATAGAAGCCTCTCTCAAGGCCTATTAAAGGTTACCACATAAAATTAATGGCCTCCTACCCTTCACTACGTAGGGTAAAGTTTACAGGAGCACGCACAAAGCTGTCAAACGTATGCCAGAGATTCGGTAGAGCACCTACTGCCGTGACTGCATTTCTACGTTCTACGCCGCACCAACACTCTGAAACACTATTGAATATTTCTATACTTTCATTAATTAGTTACCCCCTAAAAAGCCCTTAAATCTAAGTTAAACTTATTTCAAATGTGTCGAAGTTTTAGTTGGCTCTTGCGTTAAATAATTAGCGTAAAAGCTGGAGCCTGCTTTTCATGCTAGAATAAATTTCACCAGGCCGATGTATGTGACATGACGATGGCGGTAGACAGGATACAGATTCTTTCTAGGAGAGCAAATTGGATTTACGCCGACTCTGAAATCCGTGAAATCCGGAGTGACACTTTCACTATGCAAAAATACCTACTGGGTGAGATAAGTGGTAAATCAACTAGCGATATGTAATTTATTTAAGGACTAGTGGACGCGCCTCGCCAAAAATGGTGGGACGAATGATGTTAAATGCTTACAATGCCCTCTTATTTACGATTACGCAGGAATGAAATGATGTTATTTTCAGTATCACTGATACGGACTGACTTAGCTGACAGGCTCGCAAATAGTTTAGGAATAGGGACGCTGGAATTTTCTTCTATCTAATTCCTTATGAGCGTAGTACAAAAACTGAAGGACCGGCAAACGAAAGGACCAGCCAACCAAGCAAGCATCACTGGGCTATCGTTATACAGGGTGTCTCAGAAAAAAGTTAACCCAATTTCAAATAACTATTACTCAAAAACTATTGAATTTACAAAAATTTAGAACGTTGTCCATTGCTCATCAAATATTCTACATCTATGCCTTGAAACTTCGTTGTATACTTTCCACCTTCTCGATGTTTTCTCTGGTGCCTGGATTCCATAGTTGGCAACAGTACTCGGCCAGGGGTAGGATCAGCACCCTGAACAGCGAAAGCATCGGTTTCGATTCTCGTGTCCTGAAGACTCGCAAGATCGAACCAATTCGGCGCTGTCATTTTTGACTGTTAAATCGATATGATCTTGGAATCGTCCTTTGTCCTGTACGATATCTTCCAAGTCTCTAAAGATGCTTCTTCTCTATTTCCAGACCCCTTTCCATTTTGTATAAGAACCTGTCGTTCGGGTGAGCATTTATAATAATTCATCATTTCTTGCTTTTAAATATTTATGGCAATTATTTCATAAGTTTGCCGATGGAGCTGGAAAGATGTTAGACTGAGAAATTCGATAATGGAAGAAAGAAAGTCATAAGGCCTCAGAAGCGATGGTACTCGGAATCCTCTCTACTTGAAAAAAATATATTGCTGCAAAACACTCGTATCATCCTAACAAAAAAGAAATTAGCTCTTCCTTTGTGATGCTTTCATTTTGCAGCATTTTGCTTCTATGAGGAGAGCTGGGAGTTGAAAGTTGGTGTTTGATTTTCTAGGATAAATTCTCCAATTCGATGCGGCTGTGAATTCGATCACTGTAACAACTTTTTTTTATCTCTGCTACAGGTAAAAATTATCCACCGTGACGCATAATAATAAGCAAAGTTTTATTTTCGCTCATTTCCTTGAGCGGCGTATGTTTTCAATGCTAAATTTCTTTACGGAGTCTCAGATTTCGACGTCTCTTCCAGCCCACACACACCACCACTAGCACACACACACACACCACTACTAGCACACACACACACCACTACTAGCACACACNCACACACACCACCACTAGCACACACACACCACCACTAGCATAAATACACTACCACATGACTGTAAATCAGATGGAACAAATGAAATTTAGTCCTAGAGAAAAAAATAAACATGGATTTTAAACAACAGGAAAGACATTTCCACAGCGAGAATTGAAGAGGAATTCAATTGTTGAAAGAGAGGGTCGATCTCGCACCAATCAAACGTACTCCCGCACGAGCTCTAATTCTGGTTCTGCCCCGGCAATTCCAGACCAGATTGAACCTTCGAATTCTATTTGCGCCGACGGTGTCCTCGTCCTGAGTTCAGGCGTCTACCATGCTCAAATTCTGCAGGTTTTTTCGTGTTCTTTTGCAGGAGGAAATCAATGTTTCCTCTAGAAATACGGAGGATCCCGTCAACATTAGCGAGCTCTACATATCTTCCAGAATCAAATCAGACCTGCAACCAATATATTCTATCTATCTTTATTTTCCCTGGGTTAGACAATATTATGTTATCGTTCCTATTATGGAATTTTTCTCTTGTTTTGGGCGCGTTAATTTGGTCAACATCTTTGCAGAGTTATCATGAACCTAATCACTTTCTTAGAATTGAAAGAGACTGACAATATTCCAACCAATGGCTTTCCACTAGTGCTTGATACATGTATATATGTATATATATATATATACATACTTTCGGCTGTGAGACTTTAGTTTAACATTGTAATAATATCAGTGGAAGTTGAACTTCACTGCGTTTAATTTCAAAGCGAGGAACACACAGGATGAAGTTTGAAGACTTCTTTTTATTTTACCCTCTAATTCTCAGTACAAATGTTTTTCATTTGGCTGGTCACAGCTGTTGTCATAGTTCTAATTCTTTTGGTGCGCTAAGCCAAGGGGTGAATAATCACGCAATTTTATGAAATAAATTTTGTATAATATTTAGGAACCACCCGACCCTGAATCGATTTTTCTCTGCCTTTGATGACAAAAAATGTCGTGAGGAATACATCCATTTCTAAGAAATTTGAAACTGTCTTCTATCAACCATTGGATTCTCCTCCCATGCAATGCACTTCCTATACGGACGCCTTCGTCATATTTCAGAAGCAATTCTGTAAATGATCACAAACCAATTTCCTGCCACACCTTCCATTCACTGCCCCGTAATGCTGGTGCGTAATTTCGATGGCGTCACTGACACGTGTTACCCTTGTGGTCATGTAGCAGACTGTACGATCGAGTGTATGACATCATCATCGAACGACTGCGAACGAATGACGAATATTCATAAGTTTACTTGAACTAAAAATATGCCTTTGTTGGTAACTGCGAGCACCACTCTAGCCTCCGTATATCAATTGCAGCGTTTATGATAGTAAACTATAACTTTATAACTTTTGTACTGTGTATTCTCCGTTGGTTTGTTTTCTAAATAACGAACAAACGACTAACACGCAGAAAGACATATGAACGCAATAAATCCTCCAAAGGAATACGTGTTCTGTAATCAATTTAAAAGCTCGCAATGTAAATCCCTACCAATTTCAATAAAAAGAAGCATTACGCTTACTTTTTAAAATAAGTCTTTTTTATTCCTGCACTAAAAAAACGAAACGCCCTCTTTTTCCCTCAAAATAAAGACTTGTGCACATCACATATTTACTTGACAGACCACACGACCTCGTCCGCGTTTACGCCCCGACTCCTAAGGAAGGAATTGTCTAATCTCGCTGGCCAAGTGTTCTTTCGCCTGCCAAGACCAAAGTCTCCCTGCCAAGACTCGCCGCATACACAAGTCTACGGGGGTCGTTCGCCACGCTTCAGAACACTCTGAATCTCCCCAATAAAGTGCTTTATTAGGAAGAACATGGGCCTTCTCTGCCCGCCGTCCCCTCGTCCCTTCTTCTCAGGCTTTACAGCGACTGTAAACTGGAGGTGAAAACCAGGGAAACTGGGCATCGTGCTCAAATTTGCGAACTGACTTTCGTTTTTTGGAGTTTTTCAAATGTTTCTTGCTTTTCGGCAATTTTTTATCTTAGAGGATATTGGCCGGTCAAAAATTAAAATAGAATACTATGTGAGAAAAATAATTAAAAAGAAAAAAATTTTTCAGGCAAATCCTAAGTGCAAATTCATCAAATCATGGTGCACAGCTCGTGCGTTCATCTGAACACAAAACACCAACAGCCTTCCAAAAAGTCCTGCAATCAAGCACATTTCATCGCCGATTTCTAAGTGAAACGGAAACATGGCTGAAAAATCGCGCCGATGAATTTCAAGCTCTGACTAATTCCCTAGAAATCCATCATGTGAGTAGAGAACCGCATTTCCCTCCATAAATTGTCGAAGATGGATGCCGCGCTCTGATGGCCCTTCACTTACAGGCATTAGCGTATTAAAGCATCGTTTTATTTGATAATGGAGCGCTTTTGAGTACCTGACTGGCGCTCCCAGGCACCGCCGACCGGCGAGGGCTGTGCAGGACGACTTCTCCTGCTGACGGCGTCTGGAGGCTTGCCTGCTGCTGCGACTCCTTCGGGATGCAATGAAATGTTAGTTGGGGGTGGGTTGTGCGTGTGTTGTGCGTGTGTTGTGCGTGTGTTGTGCGTGTGTTTTCCGTGTGTTGGTCGTGTACATGTAGTTCTCAATGCACATTGTGCTGGTTTTGTGCTTGATTTTATTCGAGTTCAAAATTCTCTCTTCCATGTACTCGAAATTTGTGCTTGTGAATCAAGAGAAATTCGAGCGCAATGCCGTCTCGAGTCATGAACAAATGCAGACCTCGAATGCCTGGGACTGCAATCACTGTTCACGGATCCAATAGTGCAGCAAACAATTAAGAACGATGTCTGTGGAGGGAGGCGGGGACTGGTCATCACCTGAAGAGAGCGCACTGAGGAAACGATTCTCCAACTACCGTTTGTGTCTGAAATTTAAAAATATCAACGAATGTGTTGGTTTCAGCTCCAGTTGTGCAATTCCGACACCCATGAAAGGGTGGATAAATTTGGTCATAAATTAAATTAAACAAGCTCGACCACTTAATGTAGGCCTAAGCAAGTACTTGTAATGTTTTTTTCGTCTGAAGTTTTCCTATGATGTTTCATCGGCCACTGACGATATAAACAGATGAGTCAAAACTGAAGGTTGGTATGGGAGTCCATATTGGAAAATTTCCTAAGGGCTGTTCCTATGGCTATTCTTATAAGGCTATCTAAGGGATCTTCCTAAGGGGTTTCTCCAAGGGGTCATTCTGAGGGCCCGCCTAAGTAGTCTTTCCAAGGGCCTTAGCTAAGTGGTCTTTCTGACGATCTTTCAAAGGGACTTTCCAAGTAGTCATTATTAGGGCATGGCCTGTCTAAGGGAGCTTTCTGATGCGCTTTTCCAAAGGCTCTTTCTGAGGGGGGCGTCGTCCGTGCCCTTCTACATAGAGCCTTTCTAAGGGACTCCCTTGCTGTCAGTTATTCCTAATGGAGGGTGTGTAAGAGATGGCTCTAAGGACTCTTTACCGGGGCCTTTCTCCTGGGACTCCCTAAGGGCTGCTGCAAAAGCAAGGCCACCCGACAAGGAGGAGCCTCTGCAACACTTGCGTGTCGAGCGGCGTGAAGCGAGCGCTCGTGGGGCAAGGGCGCGCTTCTCGACGGCTGCCCTGAGCTCTTGGCAGCACAAACCCTTAATTAGCACGTAGAGAAATGGGCCTTCCGGTAACGAAGAGTCTACCCTTAAGTCTACCATTCAATAAGTAATTCTACCTAGAATTGGTGAGTTGACAGTCGCCAAATCATGATGAATATCAATCGAGCGAATGGAAATGAGTGTGACTCACAAAATGGAGAGCATGAAAGATGTATCCTCCATGTAACACCTTTTTTCATTACGCGCATCAATCCCAGCATGACTTGATTACCCATCGTGTCTCCAGCATGTAAGTCGTTATGGATGTTAGACGCCATGCATATTCGCTACGGCACATGCACACCCGTCAGCCAGAGCCACGCGTGCGCGTAAGATGCAATTCTCCCGTCGTGTTCATACAAAACGTATGCACGCCGTTTCTTTGGACCGTTGATTGGGTTTATTCGACCACGCTTGCCAATCAAGTCTAAAACTAGAGATTAAAAGAGAAAGCCCCCTTCAGCACAAGGAGGCGCGTCAAGAGTCGCGTGACATCGGACAAAACGTAGGTAAGATTGGCCGTCAGCAGTACAAATGGTGTAGCAAATGAGGTGATTGTGAGACTATCTCATAAGGTAACCTTAGACTGATGATGATGGAGGATAAGACCGGCCAGGAAGGTGTCGACGTTAAAGGATGTGTTATTGTGAGGCGCCGCCTTTCATCTCCGCCGCACAAATTCAATATTCGCCCTGCGATCTCGGAGATTCCTGGACAGCCGCGAGATGATCTGCGGCGATAGCGCCAGGAGATGCTGATACAGTCAAGTCCAAGGTGACGCAAGGCTCCTATGCGAGTTCTGCCTTGCTGGGGCCATTTTAAATTAAATATCAAGTGATGTTTTTGTAGAATATTCTGTTACGTCCGTGCGGTCACATGGGCTTATCGAATTTCATGAGGTGCAGAGCTCCTGACGTCACTGCCATCGTCTAGAGTCACTGACCCAGTCAAATTACAATAAAATTTCGAAGCTGCGCCACCGTCAATACAGAAGTTCGTGAATAATCTGAAGTTCAGCACGATTTGAAGTTCATGTACGATTTGAACTTCATGCACGATCTGAAGCTCAGCACGATCTGAAGTCCATGCACGATCTGATATTCAGAACGATCTGAAGTTCAAGCATTCACACGGCACTTGAGAGCAGTAATCGCTGCCACCAATCTGTTGTTACCAGACGAGCGTCGTCATGCAGACGAGTGTACGACGGACTGGGACGCCCTCAGGTCGGCACTCTGCATTGTGCGGAGTAATGGTGAGAGAGGCGCAAGAAAATCTGACCTTGGAACTACCATAAATATCCCAAAAAATGCCACAAGTATCTAAAAGGAACGAACCATAAATATGAAGATAAACTTACAACTTGTATCTATGATAAATAATACCATAAATAGTTGCCCAAAACCACCATAAATCTTTATAAAGTGGCATAACTATTTATGAATTAACATAAATATTCATGCCAACCATACATATTTAAAAACAGTACCATAAATATTTAGAAAACTGTCATAAACTTTTAGAGACGCAGCATAAATTTCCATGAAAAGTAGTACGTATATATAGCTACAAGAACAGCCATAGCTGAACTATTGCCATCATAAATGCCTGGCAGACACCACATGTTCAAGTATCAAAATTATCAAAAGTCTGGGAACTGATGTAGAGATTCTCAATTGCGTTAGACAAAACGAACGATATATATGGTACGAGAAAAACAAAATAATTAGCATGCGAAGTATGCAGAATTCCTCATCTGGTTTTGAATAGAATTTTGGGTTGAGTTCTATGCTGGCTAACACATAGAATTGTGATCAAAACTGATCGTTTTCTCGTACCTTCATCCCGATCAATAGCTATTAAACATAAGCCCATTTTCGATAACAGTATAACACGTGTGTCAGAATTTCTTTTAAATTACAATTTCATTTTTAATTTTTCAAGTTTTTCAAATAATGGTGGCAGTTTTGTTGAGAAAGTATTTTTTTGTGCCTCATGCATCGTAAGGGAAACAGAAATGTATTATTAAGCTAAGTACTAGTAAATTTATTTCCCTTGCCTTACTGTGCAATCATTTTATTCGAAATTCATAGATATCAGGCAGCCCAACAGTCCGTACCTGGGGACCTCGTATGCACCGTGAGTGTACAGGTAAATATCCCAATTATAAATAGCTACACGGGCTGCAAGGCCGGTAAATGACACCCCGCCTTACTCTGTGGTCGAATTTACGTTTAGTTTTATTTTGTGGGAATATTTGTGCTGGTACTATTTCTAATTATGCTTTGCAATTACTTTTTGGACATGTTTGGAAGTGGGCCGTAATTTTCAGATGTAGGCGAATTTTGAATGACATTTTCACGTCATTGATATAATTATTGAAGGAAATATGTGAGTAAGATCAACGGCTCAATTAGACGACCTTCTCTTAATTTGTGTTCGTTCATGATAAAACAGAAAAGATAATTGATTAATTTTTTCCAAAACTGTTTTACTAACATACAAAGTGTTACCAAAGTGTTACAAAGTGTTACAGAAATTCAGTTCATTTCTACTTTAAAGCACAGGTACTGACGTAGGATACATGGGTCCTAAACCCTGCGAGATGACTTTATATTAACACAATGGCTGTAGTTAAACTAATCACGATGACTTTATAAACATAGTTGTAATCAAACTAATCACGATGACTTCATAAACCTAGTTATCGTAACCAAACCAATCACCATGACTTCATGAACCTGGTTGATGAAGTTTAACTAATGAATACGACTTCATAAGGAGGGATATTAGTGATTTTGATGTATCTTATGATTTTATATTTTGTGCTCCTTATTTGAGGGATTATTAGGTTTCGTGCGCTATTGTCAGGAAGAAAGAAAAATAAGACGAATAATTCGAAAATGAGTCACGCATGCTGCACGACAATGCATGACACATTTCAGTTTTTCAAAAACATAAAAATACACTCTAAAATTAAATGTTAAAATCATGAATCAGTATTTTAATAATGTGAAAGTAATTCTCCTTTAACTTTTGTTCAAACAATTACGATCTATTCTATTTGTAAAGTATTTCTTCAATAATTTTCCAGATGATAATGAAAGATAATTCGTTTTCCATCTGTTCAACCACTCATAATTATTATCTCTACTGAGAAATGAAGAATAAAACATTAATGACTATCAGGTGTTTAGAAACCGCACTTTGATATCTATGTTGCCATCAACTATGTATGTTCGTCATTTTCAGGCGAATTATCCATGACCGTTAATTAAAATTCCATGCTGAGTAGCAACTTCGCTAGGAAAGAAGCTGCTGGAATTTATGAACAAGCCCGAAGTGAAAGATTGAGTAATGAACACCGAGGAGCTGCTGAACAACTCGACGACTTGATGTCCGAGCCAAAAACCTCAAATTTCGCCCCAAAATACTCAAAAATTATCTAGACAAGACGCTAGGGGAACTGTTTCAGTTTTGATTTGACAGGTTACGGAAAAAGAGGCCAGTTTCCAGTACGGCCAGCTTTCGCAATGTCCATAAACAAATGCCATGCGACTGCAATAGTGGGAGTGCGAGGGCAGGCGCCATCGACCGCGTCCCTGGGTTGATTCTCAGCCCCAAACTCGCGGACTCTCGACCAGCGCGCGTCTCAAAGACGAGCAACAAAAAAATCTTAGAAGGAAAAAATGAAACACGAGCTTGATGAAGCTGTTATATAATTTCATAATTGTCCTAATTCTTTGATGAATAAAAACTCATGGGTAAATCAAAATTGCTTGAAAATTGTACCTTGGTGTCTATACTCTCGTCCCCTCATTTTTTGAGTAATTGCTTCAAATTTTTATGCAAAAACACGTACCTGTAAAATGTGTATTATAATTCACAGTTTGTTGGTTGTCTGGTCTCTCCGTGCCCCATATTTGTGTTTCATCTGAGAATATTATTGTGAGCCGTGCTGACATGTGGCAGTGTCGTTGATAGAAAACTGAACATCGTATCGTGAATGAATGTAACCTAAGGCAAATGGTATGTTTTTCTTCTAGATTCTAGATTCACGAAAAAAACATAGTATTGCAAGTCCAGCGTGAACTTACCGTTGCAATTTCAGCTGTTAAATGTGTATGATGCTGAGGTAAATTCAAATAAAACATTCCAATCCCATTGAGATGGCCAGAAAATCGTTGGTTAAGGGGAACCAAATTTTCGCTTTAGATTTGTCCGCATGATGTAAACGCGCGGCTGTTTCCAGCAGCAAGTCGGCCGGCAGCTTGAAAGAGCACATCTTTTAAAAAGCTTCCAAAGGCAATTGGAAGATCAAGACACATGATTTAGAGAAGAATTCGGCCCAAGTTTTAGGGACTGGCGTAGGATGGAGGAAGCGGCCTGCAGGGGGCGCATTGTAGGCCTCCCCAAGGGGCCCGCCGAGTCCCGGCCGCTCGCATGAACCTTTCTTTCCAGTTCTGAGATTGCGCTGACGTCATTTCGACCATTTAATGGCAAATGTCAGAGAATAGGAAGACCGCAAGCTGGAGGTCCACACCATGATTTCGTCTGTTGTTTCTCTAATGAATTTCCACTTTTGTGAGGTACGTTAAATGAACGGCTGCGTCGAGAGTCAGGGATATGAAAATCTACTTGGTCGCCTTAAATGGCTAAACTTATTCGAATTATAACCGTCGTAGTCTATATTTCGAAGCGTACACGAGCCAAAAATTGTGTGTTACACTGCTAATGCGCGGTAAATCACAAAGATTATGCCAATAAAAGTGAAGTAATTATTTACATTCACAAAACGGTTGAATGACCAGTTGTTCCTGGACTGTACTGAGCACCAGTCGTCCAAGGTATCGATGAACGTACAATTTGTGGGAATTACGACGTCGTTGAGGTCCAGCCAGGATTCGAGAAGTGCGAGTTAAATAATGTCATACAAATCTGAAAATATTTACATCCTAGGAAAATTTTCGGGGACTAAAAAAAATAATTGCCTGCAAATCTGTTCACCTAATTTCCAAGCATCAGGTACGAGAGTGAGTAGGTGCCAAAGATAAATTTCGTTAGAGAATACAACGTTTAGTTCATTATCGTTATGGACAACATGTTTTAATTCCATCACATTGTATCGTAATTCGAACGTACCTTCCATCACCAACTGCCGGATACCATGCCTTTTGTTGCTGTCTGAGTGAGGGGCGTGGAGCTGTTGTTAAGGTTTCAATATTTTTTCTTGTTTTTTTTTCTCCATGTGAGCGAAAATGGTTCGAGCAATGGGCTAATTGCAAATAAATTATGAGATTCAATGTATTCCATAAAATTTTGACGACATAAAATTAAAATTAATCCTCCTTGAAGTCGATGTACGATCTTTGAAATCACTCATCGATGAAATCGTGCACGCACTTCACAACACATAACGATGTATCGTACAAGGAATGTGTGTGAGCGATCGTTATAATTTATTTCTCATACTAATTTCTCGCCGTCAACAGCATTAATTTCTAACCGTCATCAGCAATAATTTCTCGTCTCAACAGTCTTCATTTTATTTTTCTCTCCTCATATTTATCCTCTAATTGCGAAATTCGGCTGAAAGTTTCATTTTAGTTTCTAAAACATGCACTCCGTTTCGATCAAGCGAGTTGTAGTGCATTAATAATTCCATTTGAGATATTTGTCATTAAAATTTTAGCAGGTAGTTAGGTTATTGAAAGTATACTAGAAGTAATTCAATGTATTCTGAAAGTTATTGAACGTATGCTGAAGGTAATAACAAGTATTCTGAAGGAATTAAAGGTATTTTGATGATAATTCAGGTATTTAGACGATAATTCAAGCATATTTAAGGTTAAATATTTTAATGCTACCCAAAGTATTCTAGAGCTTATTTGATGCGTTGTAGAGGTTACTGAAAGTATTCGGAAGGGGATTTAAATATTTTTAAAATAATTGAAGAATTTTGAAAGTAATTCTAAAATTCTGCGGGCAATTCAAACGTTGTAAAGGCAATTGAAAGTATTCTGAAGGCAACTGAAGTGTTTTGAAAGCAACTGAAGTATTCTGAAGGCAACTGAAGTGTTCTGAAAGCAACTGAAGTGTTCTGAAGGCAACTGAAATGTTCTGAAGGCAAATGAAGTGTTCTGAAAGCAACTGAAGTGTTCTGAAAGCAACTGAAGTGTTCTGAAAGCAATTCTGAGTGAGACGAGAGAAAGCAATGGTCGAGGGACACCTGCTGGCGAGCCCACAAGGCCGAGACTAAACTACAAGTGCTTGAGTGCTTGATCCTTGTCCATTGTTGAGGAAGGTGGGTGGCCGGCCTGGCAAGTTTGGGACGCTTTTCTAAATTGGAATTAAATAATTCAGGTAGACGAGACTCCATTTCACTCAAGTGTGAAGAAGAAAGCGTGTTTTTTGGAGCGAGATGACCACTTCCTTCAGAAGCTCGAGAATTTCACGAGGACGGCCGTACTGCGTGAGTGAGCGACGGCGCGGCGCAGAAGCGGACACTTCTGCTCCACTCCTGCATGAAGTCACCATTCGAGGAACATAGAAGAGATGACAAAGCCAGATTAATACGAATCTTTCTGGAAACATTTCAAGCTAAGCCGTAGATAAAAAAACAGTGTGGGCCTTAACGTGAGGGGAAAAATTCTTTTTACGCCAGAAAGTTTTGTTCCATAGTTGGATACAAGTGTCTTATTTCACTGATTATTAATTTAGATGATGTACGTTTGCTTTCGACAGAATTCTAGACCCGAGGCTGCCAGCCAACACAAGCCGACGAGGCCTGCAGCGTGACACTTCTGCTACCGCCGCACCTCCATCATGCCCCGCAGCTACGAGTGTCGTATACGTGCTTCACATAAATGTTATATGCATATTGTGGGTGGGTGCCAACCATTCATGTACCTATATTTAAGCTAACTTTGTATTGGTACACCACAGCGGGCTCAATTTTCATATTTGTGCGTTATTTTAAGAATATTGAATTATAATTGGATATACATTTGCTTGTATATTCTTGTTTATTTCCTCAGATACTGATGATGAGTGTAGCTATCACTCGTAAGCTATAGCTTCAGTAATTAATTTTATTGGAGTTATTTGTTTGTTCCTACATTTCTTCCTACTTCATTTTATTTTAATTAAGATTAAGATTGTCCACTTATAAATTGGGTGGAGAAATTTAATTGTTGTATCATCAAAGGTTCCGCAATAACCACTTTGAATTACAAACATTGTATCCGAACTCATCCGGTTTACTCATACAGACATTCTACCCCCGGTGTAGAACCATGAAAGAAAATAAGGATCAAAAATATGTGCAAGTCTTCAATATGCAAAGCTCCGCTAATAAAAATAATCTTTACATCAATGACTGAGCCCTGGTGATTTTTATCACAGCAGTTGTTCCTAAAAACCGATCACCTACAATCGTTGCCAAAAATGACTGACGCTCAATCGCTGCCAAATAATCTGTATCCTGCAATCGTTGCCTTAAAAATCTTTGACCCACAATCACTTCCAAAAATCTGTGACCTCCAATCGCTCTCTACATTCTTTACCCCCGAAAACGAATTTCAAAACATCAATACCTAACACAGTTTTTTCCAAACAACAAGAGAAACTTTAGGAGCAACACATTTTCCTAGGTGAATTCTCTCACAATGCCTGAATTAAAAGTGGAGTGAAACACATGTGATCGAGCAAAACGCTGCTACATTCTTGGCAGAAAGTTCAGGCTGGCGAGTGTTTGCCAAAAGAAGTTTGAAATGACGGAAGCAAGAGCGCTTCTGCTGAACACTTCGCACGCTCTAAGCCGCTTACAGGCCCGGCAGCCCCGGGCCGGAGGTGTTCTTGGAGTTGGGACTTCTGGTGACAGGTGTGGTGACTTTCGTGCCACTTTGTGACAGGTGTGGGGACTTTTGTGCCATTTTGGGACAGGTGTGGTGACTTTTATGCCGTTTTGTGACTGGTGTGGTGACTTTTATGCCGTTTTGTGACTGGTGTGGGGACTTTTGTGCCACTGTGGGAAAGGTGCGGTGACTTTTGTGCCACTTTCTGACAGGTGTGGGGACTTTTGAGTCACTTTGTGACAGGTGTGGGGACTTTTGTGACACTTTGTGACAGGTGTGGTGAGTTTTGTGCCACTTTGTGACAGGTGTGGTGAGTTCTGTGCCACTTTGTGACAAGTGTTGGAATTTTGAGTCACTTTGTGACAGGCAAGACGACTTTTGTGCCACGTTGTGACGATAGTATAGCGACTTTCTTGCAACTCTGGAATACATACAGATTGATTTAATGTGTCTCATTCATCGCGCATCATGTACATGTGCACATGCGAATCTAGACAGATCTCGTAAGCCTTGATTTGAGGCCAGTTTTACTGTTACTCTCTCTTCTTCATCGTCACCTTACTAATTTGTTAATTTGTTTTGTTCTATTCTTTATTTTTTCATCCACACGCGATTTGGCATTTTCACTTGAGAATAAATGTTCCATTTTTTCAACTCGTACTGTCCTCAATGTTCATTTTATTTTTTTTCTATGAATTCATCATGAAGCGAGAATGATGAGCTATGCTCCAACAGTTCGCGCTTGCGGTATTCGATTTTCTAATGGAATGTACAGAATGTCTTGCATAACGTAGTTTATCACTGGCATCTATTATGTTGTAATTCAATTTGCTTCATTAAAATAATTTTTCATCTCGCATCATTGAACAGTACGAGACCTGAGGCGGCCACGGACTACGTCCCCCTGACATCCAATGTTAGTTTCGGCTTCATGTTGACTCAGCACTAAACTTTTGTACTCCAAATAACTTTTGTACTCCAAATTGAGAATACAATTTTCGTCCGTCAAACCAAAGTATTCATAGTTTACTGCCACGGAAATTTCATATAAAATAAGCCTTCAAATTACGGAGAGTACAATGGGGAGCTGCAGCCTGTATATATACGTAAGAGTTCATCTCTCAGCGTGATTCTTTGAAGTCTCATTCTATTGAAAATCTATCCGGAGTTAATCAGGTACGATCGGAAGATATGAAAACAAGTTCAAAGAGAGAATAATTCTTAAGCCTTCTTTTATGAAAATGAATAAATTTATTTTGACCTAATTTACGTACAGAGTACGTAGAATTCTTTTTAAATTAAATCTTGCTGCCAAAAACTCCTGTTTCCGCTATTTTTTAACGAAAACGACTTTTCGAACGCTACATTTGCTCAGAAAAATGTCTCACTTTGCTCATATTTTTAAGAGAAACACAAAAGCTTCCTTTAAGCCCCCTTACACAGTTCCCGTAAAGCTTCCACACCCACCCCCACCGAGGCCGTGCGCACAAAAGCTGCTCTGCGCATGCGCCGGGATCGACCTTACACCTGCGCCTCTCAGGTGTTTGTTCCGCTGCACCTAACGTGGCCGGTCACCAGCGCACTATTGATTGCGGGATTGTGCTGTTTGTTGACAATCTATATTGACAGCAAACACACACACACGCAAACACACACACACCGAGGGCATAGCTCCGCCTTAGTCCACTCAGTTTGCTAAAAAATAAATCGACGGTAAAGAGTTGAGTTCGAGTGTATTAAGTTGTTAGGATTTTTGGGGAAAGATTGATTCCTTTTAGTTTAGTGACACTTGGTTTTATTCCGTAGCAGGAGGGCAGACATTTGAGTGAAAATACTATTAATAGAACAGCGAAACATTGATACGTTTAGATTTTCTGACCCAGCCGATATGTTTAATTCAAGACTTCAACGATGAAACGTTTTTTGATCTCCTTGTAAGCATCGAAAAACCCTTTGAATATAACTGCAAGTAATGCTCGCGGCTTAGATAATTCAAATTGAAACCATTTTCGTGGCCCAGATCGCTACAAAGTCTTCGAAGTTCAACGAACTATGACGTAACCGTAGCGAAGGCTGCTATTCAAGTTCAGAATTGCTAATTTTAGCTCATATCTAATTATCTTATTTCAAATGTGAGAGGATAGTTTCCCTCGGTATACCCTCCATTTCTTTCTACACGTTCTTGCAGTATTCTTCGCATTCCTGCAATTACTCTTTTAAGCAAATCATGATTTCCTTTCAGCAAAATTAACTTCATTTCCAATCCTCTCTTTTAAATCGTCTGTGTCTTCAGAAGGTGAAACGTAGACTTTTCTCCTGAGATGTCCCCACGAGAAAAAATTACAAGGGGTCAAATCCGGTGATCTAGAGGGTCATTCAATAGGATGGGTCAGTGCACTAATGCGGTCTGTGAAGTATTCTGCGGCAATTCTCGCACTGCGCAACTCCTATGCGCCGGAGTGCCATCCTGAATCCACCACAGCTTGTGAAATCTGTTTCGACAAATTTCAGTCAGTTCAGAAATTAAACAAATTGTAATTACTTGCGCAAGCAACTTTTTCTGTTTTGCCTAATTGACTGAAGAATTTACTACTGTGGTCTTAACCTCATTCAATTTGAAACATAAGTGTGGAAAAATAAAACGTATAAAACAGTGTTTACAGAAAATCTCTAACTTTAATAGTTTGTAAAGTATAGTAATTTGAAGGTGGGTTTTCTTTCGTCGCGCAACCTTGTGCAGGACCCATTACTCGCCAAGGTTGATGCAGTTTACACCAATACCACTCGAACATATGTAAGATTAATGCAAGTATTTTTCCACGGGTAAATTTATCGTAGCAGATTGAGATGTTCATAACAGCTGGTGCGATAACGCTAAGCTAGCTGGTGTGATAACGCTAATCCAGCTGGTACGATAACGCTAAGCCAGCTGGTACGATAACGCTAAGCCAGCTGGTGCAATAACACCAAAACGGTTGGTGTCATATCATCAAAATTGCTAGTGCGAGAACTCTAAGCCAGGTAGTGCGACAGCACTAAGCCACTTGGTGGGATAACGCAAGGCCAGTTGGTGCGATAACACTAAGCCAGCTGGTATGATTCCACCAAACCAGCTGGGAAAAATAACGCTAAGCCAGTCGGTGTCATAACACCAGACCAGCTGGTGCAATAAAATATCTAATGCAGTTGTACAACGTGTTGCGTAATATTATTTGCTGTAAACTCAAACTTTTGTTGAGATCTTTTGCCCATAAGAATTTTTCTTGTCAATTTTTTTAATCTTACAGTCCATTGAAAGAAGGATCATTTCAAGCTCTTTCGATGCACAATAGGTAAAGGATGTTCAGTGAAAAAAAGCTCTACAGTTTGTTTCGGCCACTAATTGTAAATTTACAACGCAAATTGACAACGTCAACAAGTAACTTATTCATGAAATGTAAAAAGATGCAGAATGAAGTTACGACTGCATCTGACTTAAATTTGTTTCTATAAAGTCGACATGGAAGCTATAAAAAACTTTACCTTCACAACTTAAGTTCGACATTGAGCATCCAGCGTTGACACCGAGACAAACTCCTATTTCACGGTGGACAGCGTTATGGGTGCTGTGAGAGGTATCTTTCATTTGTTTAGTTCATTGGGATTGCCATCTGAATACAATCATCCAAAAATTGTCACGATAAATTAAATCTCATCGGCTTCATCAGAAAATCTTTAATTCTCAATCTAGAAACACGGAACAAAAATTTCCCGAATAAAACGCGTCATGTTGAACGATGAACAAAAATGGCGACGCAGAATCAGCGGCGGTGGCACCTGAGCTGCCTCAGCGGCGGCGACGCCTGAGGTGCTTCAGGGCGGCGTCAGGGCCGCATGTGTCCGGATTCGAGAGCGGCCTCGTGAGGGGCCTGCACCTCTGAACTCTAACTTGGAGGCGCAGGACCCGACCTCGAGGGAGCCATCGAGCCCTCCAGCAGGCCGTGCAGCCTGTTGGAGGCCGTGGTGCACCCCGAACTGGGCGCTGGAGACCACACCTCGGGCTGGAGCGGAAAGTTTGTTGGAGCCAGAAATGAAGAATTCAATCTAAACCGTCAGCTCAAATTCCAATGTCACTTAAAGGGGGAATTCAAAGTTACCTCAATGAGGTTGAAATTTACAAGCAAATTATTAGTCCTGACTTGAAATCGGAAGATTTAGTGAAAACTCGAATTTGGAGGCATTTGGAGATAGTTTTAAGCCAAGTTTTGCATATAAGCGGAATTTTAAAAGGTACTGAAGTAAACTGAAGTTAAGAAGTTTTTGAAAGGTTTATTCTCAATTCCATTAAGTTTGTTAAATAACGAGAATTCAGGACTAAGGTCTGGTGAAAAAGGAAGTTTGATGTGGAAAGATAGGACATTAAAGACTGGTAGTTTCAAAAGAACATTTAAGATTAGGTAGTCGCTGACCAAAGGTGTTATTGCGATAGAAATCAAAGCCTATTCATTTTGGAGGTGAAATCTCGTAGGAAAGTTTAATTCGACTGAAAAGTACAAGAGGGACGTGAAAAAGTTAGGTGGCTGATTGAAAAATAAGTTTCAAGAAATAGAAAGCTTGAGGGCAGTGGGGATGTAACCTTCAATTCCACTATAGACAGTGGGCGATATTTGATTGTATCTATACCACCGGCAAACCTTAGACTTGGATTGCAACTTTCCATCTTTCAATCCTGATTGACTTCGTAATTTTCATAAATGATATAGTAAAATGCACATCTTATTTTAATTTTATTCTTTTTGCGGATGACAGTACCC
>VOMN01016086.1:0-42539 GCA_014899125.1 Orchestia grillus | reverse complement strand
TATATAGGGTAATACAGAGGTACTAAATGAAGTAAATGAAGGTCCTAGAAAGAAGTGATTGAGTTTTTTTAGGGAAGTCTTGAGAAACGCAAGATTTTACGGTAAATCACATCTCGTGCAGAAGAGGACAATTCGAGCACCGTAACTATTCCTCCGTAAGATAGAAAGAGTGGCAGGGAAACCCATTCCTGATCAAGGTATTCCCAAATAATTAATTATTTATGAACTCAGAATGCACGCTTTGCGAACGCGAGCTCGTATCACACCACAGATATACACATATATCTTTTATCCCTCACTAAACAAACTATTTTTGCGCTGAGGCTGCATTCAAGCCTGCACGAAAAACTAGTTAGAGCCTTGTGTACTTATGCAATAAGGCTGTATTTAGTATTGTACGAAACACTAGCTACAGCCTCACATGTGTATATATATATGTAAATAGATACATGTGTATATATATGGTAGAAGGCTACCTTTCGGTTGCTGTAAAACAGTGGCGGCATCATCTTGGAAGTGGATTTTGAAACTCGCGATGCCGGTGAGGGTTGAACCCACCACACGACACATGCAAATGACTTTCACAGAGCCGAGAGTGATAAGAATAACGAGAATGCGTGAGCGAATGACAAGAATCTAACGAAGACGAGAAACTGATGATCCTCCTTTTCTGCCCAATGAAATTTAAATCGGCCTTCCTGGAAACGCAAGTTGTCAGTTTTGCGCATCAAAACTCGACTTAAACTTCCGAACAAAAAATTTACATTCGCTGAGAGTTTTATATAAGTTACACTATGATAACGCTGGTCTTAACTGCAAGTTACGTTGCAAATGTCGCACGCGATGCTGCGATACGTGTTACAGATGATGTTAAGATCAAACGCAAGTGCAAGACCGGGCATTAAGATCTAAGATACGCGTGGGAGAGAACGTAGAGATCGAAGATATGAGCAAGATAAGCAGGGAAGAACAAGAAAGTGGTCGATAAAATTGAACTAATCACTTACATCCCCTCAATTCGCAACTCTGCCCACGCTCACGACACTTTGGTTTCATTTTATGACATTGATCACAAGGTATATTTCTCTACGTCCAGCCTATCTTCTTTCGACGGCTCCCAAATTAGGTTAAATTCTTTTTTTTTCCTCTCCTTTAGTTTGGGCGATCTCGCATAAAGCCTTGGAGTGCCTAGAAAAAGAAGCCCGAAGAAGAAAAGGCAAAATAAAAACCTTAACTAAGTTATCAGCTGTCAAAACCTTTTAAACAAAATGCAAGCGCACGATGAGCGCTATTTTATCACGGACCATTTTTGAGGGGCTTTTCTCTCAGAATTTCGCTCGGTGACGCAAGCTTTTTCGGACGTAATCGAAAATATGAACGATCCATTCTGAATTAGAACGTACGGTCACGGCGCCTACGTCACGGGAATCATTTTTGGCTGACGACTCCAAAATGGATAATTACTCCAGCAATTTTTTTCAAAGGATTGAATTAACTTCTTCGAATGTTTTGCTCAGACACGATGCTGATCTTAATGATGGATGGCTCACAGAAACAGATGTTTTGAAAAGCAGAGCAGTTAACTGACGATCTCTATTCCATAAAATCAGCAATGAAAATATGAACACCCAATTAGTGCAAGACAGTTTTCGCTTCAAACGTCTCTAACTCGTAAGTCTCATCCCTCGAGCCTAAGACCACTCCCCAAAAAAGCCACTTGCGCAACAAGTGAAAACCACACCATCGTCCCTAGCGTCGAGCGCTAGATCGATTCCATCCAGTCAACTATCGCTCTATCTTCTTGTATGTTTCTTCTAAAAGACATTATTCGCTTCTTATGACACGCACTCGTAGTTTCCGTGCTATGTACTTGAGGTTCTCTCTTGTTCCCACCGCTATGAAGTGGACGACTGCAGGTAGACCCAATTGGACTGTCACCGCCCCCTCAATAATCGAGCATCTAGCGGCTAAAATTATAGGTAAATATGGATGCTCAAAGGCGGTCACAACTATCGACGATTGCTGAAGCTCAGGCCAACGTATTAGAATGGTTATTTGCAGGAACCGATCTAGCGCTTCATGCAGGGGACGACTGTTCTGTACTAGAGTTTGCAGCTCCCAGCGTCCTTAAAAGCCCCAGGGGGGAGGGAGGGGAGGGGGGAAGCTAGGGGTACTCACGGGGTTGGCCAGATGGTTGGCCCCTGGTAGGACGGTCTGCCGCCTTACCTGCAACACAGAGAGGTTCATTTGAATTCCTTCTCACCAAAAAAATATAGTCTAGTACTCAATTAAATTATTTTAATTTACAATTGAAAGCATTATGTTGGCAAGTTACTCATTCACCCAGCTGCTCGCCAGTCTGATACAAACCAGCGAATTCTCACCTTTCGTTCTCACATGTAAAGTTTCTCACCAAAATTTTGAAACGCTGCATCGATTACAAGAGCGCAAATCACGATTAGTTCTAGGTGAGCTTGTGCAGTAGGTTGTTAGGTGAAATTCGTTCTACTTGTAATTAACACGTGCCTCAAAATAGGCGAATTCTCTCAGGAAATTGAAAAGAACTGTTGTTGTCCTTACTGACTTCTTCATGCAAGTTAATTTCGCTTAAAAATATCAGTTACATTCTACACTTCCAATATCTGGCAACAGGGTCGCTCCCTAATATGTTTCAAATAAAAAAAACTCGACAATCCAATACTTCCATGAAGCAACTGAACGTTCTCTCGATGAACGTACAACGCCACGCACAAAAGCCACAAAAAGTATGAAACGTTCCCATTATATGAATATTCGCTCAACACCAAGGCAACGCGCCAGGCCACGGACCAGATGCCCAAAAACGCCCGACACTCGAAAGATGAAGTCGTCCCCACACCTCACCCAAGTGCCCGGCAGAATTGCACTTCGCTTGCCGCGAAACAGACGATAAACCTTCTAATTACCAGGCTTTCTCTAGGCTTCTTTTAATGATGCCAGAAATCATAAGGAGACGCGCCTGTAGCGGCGCCAAAAGCACGGGCAGTTTGATTTTGCCATTGGTGGTCGAAAAGTTGAGCTAAAATGAGTTAAAAACCGCTACAATATTATGTAATGTCCACTTCTGCTGCCGCAATCTAGAGAAAGTTTCCGAACGAGTTATTTTACAAAATACCATGTTGCGAATTAGTACAAATTAAAAAACCGGCGGCACCCCAGTGTGGCCAGGGCATAAACCCCAAACATTTTCAAGATATTCTAGAAATACGTAAGTGATTTTGCAGTGAATTGAGAAAGGCTTGCTCACGTGCCCTGAAGAGCACAGGACTCCCCAGTGGACAGCACGAGGTGCAGCTAATACAGCGCCAACTAGGGCTCGTGCGGTTCTTTCCAGCCGGAATTTATTTGTCACTGGAAACCCCCTGTTTTCGTGGTTTGGTGCATCTGTTTTTGAATTAATGCTTGAGTACAACAATGGGTGAACCGTAGCAGCTAGGTGCCTTAAGTGTCACACGCTTCTCAAAATGGAAGTGAATTTAGTTCCGTTCAATAACCTTAGGAATAGTGGTAGCGAACTTGATGAAAATCTTTAATAGTGGTAGCGAACTTGATGAAAATCTTTAATAGTGATAGTGAACTTGATGAAAATCATTGCCACTCTGCATTCTTGCGTTGCGAGACGTTAATTCTTCGTGGTATACGAAACAGACCTGGTCAAAATATGCCTCCGAAACTGCTAGAAAAAAGAGCTCATCGTCTCGTGCAACACTCTGGCAATGCATTGAAATAACCATCTCACAGAAAAAAGAAGTCCGACATTCATACGAATAATGTCAACTAGTAAATATTTAGATAACAGCAACGTAAATTATCAGACGAAGGAATCTAGCCCGTGACTAACATGTGAAGTAAACATACGTTTCAAAATCGTATCAGAGCTGGGAGAAACTAATTAGCAAATACCTCCATCGGGAAGTTATAGCAGGCCGGAGAGAAAATGATCTAGTTTTCAATATGAATTTTGGACCGAATTATGAGAAACGCTCCCGAGGAGCAAAGCGTAAAGTTAACCCGCCAATATTTAACCACTGCAGGTTCGGTAGTCGGAAAGTTTATTTTGATGTCTAGACGTGTCAAGAATCTTAACAATTTTAAATGAAGCCATAAAACGGCACTTAAAAATGAACAGCCCTAAAATGACCGAGTATTAAAATTCAATAACAAGTTGAAAATGTTAAATATTTTTAGTTGACAACTCGCAGAGAACAGTTCTATAGGAATTAGCTATGAAAACTCGTTCAAGTTTGGAGTTCAGCCCCCGAGAAACACCGAGTTATGCCAATAAAGTCGCATGTTCCATGATAATTTACGAGGGAATTTTCAATGTCCCTATGGCTTCACATGTAACACAGTAACGAGTAAGTTTCTAGACAATCTCACTTAACTTACGATTACATATAGTACATAAAAAAATCGTTTGTAAATTTTCCACGAGAAAAGCCTCCCTAAAATTTACAACAAAACACCCAAAAATCGATCTTGCACATCTTTCGTGAGTAGATTCGGCTAGAAGACACACAAGCAATATTCGACCGCTAATGATGAAAACAAGAGATTGAACAGAAAAGATTAAGATGCTTAAGCTAACAAATTCGAGTCATTTCAAAGGTCCGGACATAGGAGCTTATGGTCGAGCTTTTTGTTTAAAATATCCTGGACGATGAAGACATCCAGCAAACATAAAATGATCGTAAACCGAGGCAATAAAACGAGTAATTAAGAGTCTTCCAGTTCGGTCAAAACATCCATCCCGTAGTCAGCCTCAGCCTTACCAAGTTAAAATAAATGTAGGATCCATTTTAACAAGGCTCGTACGGAATTGATAACATACTATCGGTTTCGTAGTCATCTACGTGTTACTGTTTGTAGAGAGTGTAAGCACATAGAAAACTACATTGAGTTTCGGAGTAAAATTTTAGGAATATCATATCGAAACACATTTGTCGAGAAAATAAACTGAGCACCTATCTATGCCATGAAAGAGGTAGTATAAGAACGAGGTTGTGGAATTAAATACAAGAATAATTCAGCTCGTGCAGGCAGATTGTTTATTTGAATTTGTGGGACTTAAAATTCGCAGGCGGTTGTTTAACAAGTTAAATATTTTAAATTATTCATGAGGTGCCTTCACTGAGAAAACATTTTCAAACGAGATGTGCTCGAGAGATTCTCAGAAAAATGATCAAAATACCACCGATACTTCATATTAATATAAAACATTGAACCAACTCAAAAAGTCCGTTCGTTTTCTTTTATGAGACGCAGTAAAGTCTGAGACTGCATTCTCTTCTTGTCATCATTAGGTCCCCGAGAAATGCCATCTCGAGTGGCTCAAACCTCTGACTTTATTATTTACTTCCCAGTGCTCGTCAAGCTTGATCTTAGCAACCAAGCATAACCAGAATAAAGCATCCAATTCGATCAATTTAAAATGTTGAAGCAGTTTCTGTAATTAAGTCAATGGGGGAATTTTTTCAGTTCAGCTCCAGCTATTTGACCCAAGCATATGCACTGGTGGCATAGAAGGGATCGCAAGGTGAGAGGAAACATAGCGAGTAGAGCATCGTCAAAATCCAAAGTTCAACAGTAATACGTCAATTATAAAGCAACAAGCGCGTCGCACCTAAGCATAAAACTTTCAAGACTCGATGATTTAGTTTTTAAAGAGATAAAAAACGCCTGAATTAAGGGAAGAACTCAAACAACTTAAACTAATTTTATACACTACAGAAACTAATTAGGGCAGTCATGTCTCACGAGCTGTTCTCATCACTGATCACTTGCGTAGCAGCTCAATAGAGCATCTTCGCTGTAACTTGAGACAGCCATCAGAAAGAGCTTTAAAAGCAACACGTTTTCAATAAAAGTAACACGCGTGAAGTTGTCGCAGGTGTTTAATTACGGTCTTTAACCGGAAAGTTACTTCATTCGCAACGTTCGGTAACAAATTTATAACCTAATTGGATATTGACAAGCGCGTTTCAGTCTACAAAGAAGGTCCCTGCGGATAGAACACATTCCGACGTAGCACTGTAGGTGTGCACCCCAAGTAGCAGTCCAACATCCAAAAAAGAGAACACAGGCAACAATTGAGAAGCACCACATTGGGGGCCTCGTATCCCACGCTGCTCCAGGTACGCGAGTTCACGCCGCCCAAATGTAAATTAGAACAGGTAACTCCGAGAGCCGAGAAAGCTTTGCAGCCAAATTTCCATTTCCCTGAAATTATTGAGACATAAAGGCCTTCGCTACTTATTTTTCTTTGCAGGTATGGAGAGCGAAGCGAGGGAGCAGAGCGGAAGGGGGTCTTGTGTTCAGCAGAAGAGGGTCAAGCACAGCACAAACAACGAGAAAAATAACGCAATGTGAAGGTGAGAACAGACATGTGACGTAATTTAAAAGGTTCAAACAATAGCGTAGAGTAGGAAAGGAGAAGTGTAGAAAATAGATAGAAAAATAGTCGTAAAAATATTCCACATGTGAAGTAAAGTTAGCTTCAGCGAACCTAAATTCTACTTGGAAAATTTAGCCATCAGAATCGAAAAATTATGCCGGCGTTTTCACCAGCCGAGTTTGTAAAATTTTAAACTCGTTTATAGAACTGATACGTATCGAAAGCCGACCATCTCGCTGTCGTCAAAGTCGTCCATTTTCTCAGAGTGAAGAACTAACAACCGCTGTGAAAACTGTCAGAATTATAGTACTATAGGAGAGTAGTACACTCAGCCTCGCTTGTACTGTGACCTGAAAATATTTCTCAAAAAAACACGGGAATTCCATTTCAGGAAAATGCCCCAAAAAAGAGAAATTTTGGAAGTTCCGGCGACACTGATTTTAAGCGAATAATTTTTGCTCATGAAATTGCTCGATAAAGAAGGCAAACTGTGCGTAATCCGACTCATAGAACGCTTATTTACAGACCGCATTCGTAAACCTTGGAAAAGATTGCACGGAAATCGCCGACGTGCGATTCGTTTAACTTTACAAATGGCCAACGACCGGGGATGTAAAAGTGCCGAGTCATGCCCCCAAGTTCAGGGCTAATACATTAAATATTTGAGCGAGTCTGTGGGACACACCCAGGACCTATACACCCAAACTAAAAATACATAACATGCTATTTACATCCCACACACACCCTAATACCTCCAGAGCCGTACACGTCATGATCACACATTCGCATGCCTGTAGGATTTCATGTCAGATGAGGCGCGGAGCTTTCTATTTAAAACGAAAAAGAGACACGAAAATGTTCGATTGATTACGAGCACGTTTATAACGGAGATGCAGAATTATTACAGAGTGCTCAATAAGATTTATGACGATAATTAAATGCGTTAAGCATTCACGCCAAATTTAACAATAATTAAGGTCGAGAGTGCACGCGTGAGCTCGTACAATTGGATACCTGGATTAGATTGTATTAGATTATTAGGTAGTTTAAAGCTCTCTATTCGCATTAAATGTGATCCAAGGAGAGCGAAGGGGAGAGATTGTTCTGTATGGTCTATGCCGAGAACGGGGTACCTGTACAAAATGTGTGTTCCTACACAGAATCCCCGAGCATGAAAACAGTAAGATGAGAATAAAGAGGAAGAAAATGACAAAAAAGAGATAGCGAAGAAGTTATGTAAATTGAAAGAAGCAAAGTTGTATGAAAGAGGAAAATTCCGAAGGCTTATCTATACCTGAGGTAAGATAACAGTGCCCCTCTGGGGACCAAGTTCCCGTGACTGTATACGTAGGATTGATAAATTCATGCGTAATAGCTAAGTTTGAATTAGTAAGGGCGCATTTGGATAAAAGAAATTAGTTTGTCATTGATGGTTGGATGAACACAATGATTTACAATGAATTGAAATACATAATTAACCTAACGAATGATGACTCGTCTGTTGTACTTTGAAACTTAAATGAGTGCATTCAGCTTATACATGAACACAATTCAGTATCATGAAAATTAGTTACATCGAACGGAAATGAACAGTGACCAGGTAGCCGAGTCTCCTTTCTCAAATAATTTTTTAACAATCATCTACCACAAAATCAAAGATTTGTCATGATCCAGTAATTTGATGTTCGCAAATTAGACCGGATGCTCGTGAAAAGCTGTAGTGCAGGGAAAGTAGCACATTGGGTTTGCAAGCAAACTCCAGCGACTGACGTTTTCATTTTGGCAACGAGACTTTTAAATGAAGCACTGAGGGATGGCAATAATTTCCTGACAGATTGGCATCCATTCGCTACGGGCTCAAAATTCACGCAAATAAGCCTCAATTAAAAAAACGAACAAAAAAATTAAAAGGGTTCGTAACCCAAAATAGCTGAGATCAATTTGAAAGTTACTGAATTGCAGACTCATGAACCGTCCGTTTTTAGAGAAAGCAATATTTCTCCATTTTCTCATTGATTTATTAAGGTACCGACAAACAACTAAGGCACCTCCGACTTGAAGGAAGCCTTGGAGAGAGGTAAAATCAAGCCCCCCGCACGGCGCGCTGCGTAGTCAACACAGCCAACGCAGTTCGCTTTACTATTTTTCTTCAGTCATCGGAGCCTCCTGGACAAATATTGGCCCAAGAAATGCCTTATAAGAAATGGAATCGAGTGCTGGGCATGGAGGGTGTAGTACTGGGCCGAAGGGTGTTGTGCTGGGCAGCTGGAGGGTGTAGTGCTGGGAGACAAGTACTGGGCAGTTGATGGGTGTAGAGCTGGGAGACAAATACTGGGCACCTGGAGGGTGTAGAGCTGGGAGACAAATACTGGGCACCTGGAGGGTCTTGCGCTGGGTGACCAGTGCAGGGGAGCAGTAGACGTTTTCTGGAAGAGTTTCAACAGTCCTGGATAACATCTAAACTAAAACATAATATGAGAAAACGATGGAACGGACCGATTGCGCAGGAGGTCGGTTACACAACACTGGCTTTCAACCCTAGAAAGACTAGAAAGAGAAAATACAAAAATGAGAGATAAGGCGTAGTTAACCTCAAAGCTACATAAATTACGGCAGCCTCTGGCATCGTGATGCTGATTCTCCGGTTTGTAGCTCAGACTGTGAGTGATGAGCAGAAATTTATCTAAGTACATTGACGAGAACAGACACTATCACGCTCGTTATAGGACGGACAAAAAAGCATGCCCTCGATACTGGGCAGCACATGGCGTCCTCCCACTGCACTCAGTATAGCCTCCGAGCCCCACAACCGTAACGAAACTGAGAGAGACGGACAGTCCTATGCACCACACCCCCAGCAGGTGCAGGGTCAGTTTAGATGAAATTTAATTATTACAATAAATGAAATTTATTTCCATTTTCAACTACGTTCAAGATCGTAATTGACGCATAAATGAATGAAACGAGTTTTCATAATAAACGAAGGAACAAATTTCTAAATAGTTGGGAGAAAAACTTAGGAATATTAATTAATTTGTCAACTTGAACGGATTTAACCTTCTTTGATTCATAAGTACAACTGCGAGCGAGTGAGCCGTCGATTTTCTCATTGTAAATTATTCATTCAACATTGCAGCCGTGATTTCAACATGAATAAATTCATTGATGTTCCTTATGAAAACCAAACACGCCGTCGAAAATTTGTCGACTAATGTAACAAAATGATTTTCAAGGACAAGAAAAACTTAAGACCCTCGACATTTTTTGCCATCATACATAAAAGTACTCCTAGCACAGGCGGAATTAAGTCATGTAATAAATTGAACATCTAAGCGCTGGAGTAAAACCAATTATTCCAACTACAATCATTTGCTACTCCTTACAACCGCAATCCAATTGAACTCTAGAAAATTCCGCCGACGCTACACCCATTGACAACGAATGCAGATAGGAATCTAACACTATTGTTTATAACCCACAAAAACAAATTCTTGAAGGCACTCGACCAAAATCATTTGCATCTAAGATACAGGAAAGCAAAGGCGTACAATTTCTCAAGTACGCGTACAGCCTTGCACTTGTTGCCGGGCTTTCTTCTTTATGGACGCGACCGATTCTATCGCACTAAATTATACACAAATAAACTTATGCCGCCGAACATTTCTATAAGAGACGCACAATTACGTCGACGTACATCACGACGTTCAGGTGACCGCTATCTATAAACTACGCATATTTATTAGCGGCACTGAAAGTTGCTCCGCTCCACGCACAGACTCGTTTGAAGAAAAATTTAGATTGCTGCATCGACAGTCGAAAGAAAAAAGCAAACTTGCGTGTTTTTTCCTGCGCCACAGCTCGGATTAGATAAATATATAAACCTTCTTACCATTGTAATCGCGCCGAGTAGAGCCAATAAGAGTCACTACAGATCGTATTTTCATACCGCAGTCGTACGTGCAACAGCAACTTTAGGTTAAGAGGAGAACTTGTTTTAATTCCGGAGCAATATTCATCATAATGGAATAGTCCCATGACGTCAGATTAGGCAACGAAATGATCCATAATTGCATCAAATTTCAGAACTCAAAACCAGTGCATTAAACGCTTTCGCTAATGTAACTTAACTTCACTGAATTTCACAATCTAAAACTCCTGCATTGTCTACTTTCTACGATTGTAACTACTGTTACCATTACTATTGTATCTCATTCAAAGGGCTTAGCACTTTTATTTTGCATTCTCAATCCTCGTTTTTAAAATCGATAACTTCGTTTCCCATTTTTCCTACACAAGAGAGACGCCAGTTCCATTGTGCTGGGACCGACAGGTATTTATTTGAGGTATCTACGGAGTAATAACACGAGGGGGCAGGCATAGCTGCATGATAACGCTTATTTACGACCATAGGCTGGCAGAATACACACAAAGTCGTATACTACAGACAATCTCAACAAATCTAGCATTGCGGTACGCACAGGAGAGGGTTGGTCAAATCCAACAGGTGCTTTTCCTTGTTCCTAGACGCGTTGATTTCAACTGAACTTGGGCTGGCACCACACAACCAGTACAGGCGGTGTGCGCGAGTTGAAGCGCTCTTCAATAGTGCAGGGCTTTTATCTGATATGTGTTATGCAGAGATAGGAGCTGTGAAAAACAGGGCTGGTATTCTTTCACACACAAGCGCAATGGAAAAGAATGGCGACCCGGCAATAATTGCGGCCACAGCTGCTGTTGACTAATTACACCACAACTGCAAGCCTTTCGAAAAGAATTGGCTCAGGAAAAGCCAACCCACCGTAACTTATCATTAATAACAGACGTTTATCTTTGAACTTAAGACGCATCTTTCGAAATGTCAAGCAGCCTGAGACGTGAAATTTTACAGGTGCAATTTCCCATTTCTCACCAATGAACACACCAAATACATAAAACATAAGTAACAAGAAAGTATATTATCTACTTTGTGATCGTTCATATGCTGCAAGAGTTATATTTATTTCCATTATTCAGTCCAGAATATACCCGTTCCTAGAGCACTAAGTCAAACTGACATCGAGTTATTTTCTCATGTCAAAATGCAACAATTTGTTTCTTAAAAGTTACATGCACGCGAGGACGACACTAACTGATGCCCTTCATGGTGTTCTTAACTCTAACAGCAGAATATTCACATAGTTAGAATTTCGAATATCTTCTTAATCCTTTTCGAGTCCTGTTATTCTCAATCCACTGCCAAGTTTTTCAGGATCATGAAAATTTCGAAGCGTTCAAGAATATTGACCCGTGAGCGTTGATTCAAAAGCGAAGATAATTATTAATAAGTGTTGGGTAGTGCTGTTATGATAAATGCGATATTTTTCTGAAATATTGTGTATGATTTTTTATTTATGCTTGAAAGCACTTCGTTCATTGCAGAGAATTTATATTACATAATATACACAGTGCGTCTCTAGCCGTAGACTGGATTTTTCATGAGAATTTTCTCATGGGATAACACAACTTTTCTTAATAATAAACATTAATGAAATTCTTGCAGATTAGATGTTCGCTAAGTTATTAGTAATTTTTCTAAGGTGCCAAATCTCCACTCGGCCGCTGCAGAAACTTATTCTTCCACAAGAAAACAAGCGGACCTTGAGACGCGTTTTCTTGAATAGCATTCATATCTCGAGGCCTGGGGGGCGGAGGCAGAGACAGGCTTTGAATTTAGTCCAGGTTTATGAGCTTAAAAGTATTTTGCTACACTCGAGTGGCCATTAATAAGGGAATATATTATGTCAGATCGGCACCAGAAATACTTGTTATCGAAGAAGGGACTCCTCGTATATCGTGCAGGTTTAATAATGCAGGTCGTCTCTATGCTCGAGCCACCACGAGGCTTGGTGAAGTACGAGGCTTTGGGTACATCAAATATCTTAACAGATTGGCCGTCATTTCTTCAGTAAAATAGGGGCCGTTTTATCGGATAAATTAAGGCGTGCACTTTATTTGAATATTAGAAAAATAAAGAGCTCAGCAAGACGTCGATTTATTATACAAGCTTGTGAGATAGAAAGTAATCATCTGTTGAACATTGAATGATTGCAGGCAATGGAGGCGAGTGAAATGATTACGAAGTTTGAAATTTACGTAAAATAACAGGTAATCTTCGTAGCACAGACAGCATAATAGGCAATAAACTTAATAATGGATAATATGTGCAACATGGAGTTATAATGCACAATGATGGAAGCATAGACTGAATCATGTACAGTGTTCTCAGCATAGGTTGAAAAATGGCATTATGCACAACATAGACTAAGAAACAACAATATTTAGAGCACCGGGAATTTTAAGGGCAATTTTCGGGGCTTCGACCGAATAAGAAAAATATTCACTGCACAGATTGAACAACGCTAATACTCGCAGCCTTGACAGTTGCGTCAATTTTACGACGGTGATATTCGTTGTAAAACCCAAATAACAGACAATATGAATGAAAGCGTAAAAGTAGACCATGGCAGCAACTGTAGGGCAGCACTAAGCCGTACCCTGCTATATTCCTAGGGTCCGTAAATATACGGCATGACAGGACGTAACTTTTTCTCCACAGGAGTGGCATGCAAACGTACGACTAAGAAAAGAAATATACGGCATGAGAGGACGTAACTTTTTCTCCACAGGAGTGGCATGCAAACGTACGGCGAAGAAGAGGAATTGTGGGAAGCATACATAGTTACTCAAAAAATTTGGCAGCCTGCTTACAATACAATCGACCGCATCAACCAAAAAGGGGAAGCATTAATGCTTTACGTCTTTTATTCAAAGAGATACTATTTCGTGACGGACATGTTTGTTGATAAATATCACAACAGAGCTTAGCGTGTACAAAACTACATACATCGATCATTTGGAAGAAACGTCCGCAGCTAATTCGTTGAAGCTTCAAAAGATTTTTGGGCTAGCGTCTTAGCAAAAGAAAGTTCGTTTCATTGTACCATGCCTCATAATCATAATCGATTGAATTAATAAGTACTTGAATTGCAGTGTTTCTTATCGCAATCATTCTATAAAGGGAAAGTACTTGTACCCCATAAACAATCAACGATGACGCACATGTGCGTCAGGGCAAGAGCTAATGATAGCTATTAAACACAGTTGAATAGCAGTTGATGGTGAGAGTGAGAAAATACCTCTTGGTGCACCCGCACGTGCGTCATGCGGCAGAAGGCGGGTTGACTTCATGCGAAGCGACGCTATGTGGCCATCGAAGCGACCGCTCTGATATTTAACCTAAAGAGCTTTGGTTTTTTTCATCTTCGGATATTCAGGCTTGCTGGAAGACATGAGATACTGAAGGTAGATAAAACTAATACTAGTTGAGAGGGAAGTATCCAAAAGCAAATTTTGAAAATAGGTTACTTTCATACAGGTGAGGCATTGGGGATACCGTGGTAGTAAATGAACTACTCTGACATTGCACGAACCGTTTTAATGATTATGAACAGCGTATTCAAAAGTGGCAAGCATCTGGCCTGTGATGCAAAAATTACCTTCCAACTAACAATGCCAATTTCTAGTTCGTTTGAATAATTAATAATGGAAAAACACGCGATGAATCTTAAGTTTACATTCGCAAGAATAAATACAACTTTTTACAACTATAAAATTTTCTTAGAAGGGTAAAAAAATTTAGAACTGTGATAATACTTTAGCCTTTCATTCAATTAGCCGCCAACATCTTCTGAGGCTGAGAGATGCTAACCAGGTCAAATTAACATGTAAAGCAAACGCTCTATATGTTAATGGCGCCTTTAATGCACACATTTCGATGAGCAACCAGTTAGTTTTCGTACTGAAGGTCGGCTGCGAATTTATCATGAACCTTGACGAGGTTCTCTCGAGCTTTATGGGGGAGTTTAGGCAAGGTTTCCGTTGATTTAACGCTCACATGCACGCGGTAAACTCTGTTTTGAGTTGCAATACGCGGAGGCAAAATGACGGACTCTGATGTTCATTTTCGTTCCGCGTAGTGCGACAGCAAATAACTTTTTTAGGGCCTGCGCATGTGCAGCTCTCTTGGTGGCACATGCATGACCTGTAAGCCTTAAATGTATTGTACAATCCTAACAATTAAACACTGGATGTGATTCTGAAGAACCCTGAATATTGAAGTCCTCTCACGATGAAAATCTGTGACTGTTCGAGTTTAAACATTCGTTAAGTGACGGTATAGATAAGCTCGATGAGCTTCAATGCACTATAAGTTTCTCACTTTGAATGTTTCATTCAAGTCATTGTAATCGTTATTTGATTTTAAATTACGAGGCTCTACGTAACAGCAGGCTTACTTGAGCACAATAACTAAAAAAATACAATAACTATTCTTTGATTGCCATACAAGCGTTAGTTGAGCACCTTGTTATTTATGACACAATCAAGTAATTAACATAGAATTATGGTTCAACAATTCCCTAATTATTCAATTATTTGATGCTAACGTACACACGAGTACACGTCATGTGCACAGCGTATACAACGCACCAGTTACTTCACCTCGGTAACTCCAACACATCAGCGGGTGCGGGCTGTTTAAATATTGCCTTAATTGAAAAATCTTCGGCCGATCGTCAGTCGGAAATCGTTGCAGTTGTATTTACTACAGTCAATACGGAAGAAAGACGTTGCACAGGAGGCCAATTTTTTCATCTCAGAGGACGCCGCATTTCGCAACTTGACATCCGATTCATTCGAATATTGCTTTCGTGAAGGTAACTTCGAAAAACAGTTGATTTAATTTAGATTTGAGCTGCTGTTTCCTAAACATTCCTTTCTTTCGAAAAAAAAAGATTCGTGCATTCAATTTTGCAGCGGCGAAATATTCTATTGATTATGCATCACGACGAAGATGTTAAGAAAAATTTGCACGCGTAACGAATAACTGATTCTTATTAATTCTGTAGGAGCGATGCTACACTTCGAGGCAATACCGTTGACTGCATCACCTATTAGAGTGAACATTGCAACATTCTATGCGTCGCACGAAAACTGTACGCTCGCTCTTAGCAGAATTGGCCCCTGGGCTACATACACAACACAACAATTTTGAAGCGTACGTACAACCGAAGAAACAATACTTCAGAGCAACGAGTGCCCTTCTAACTCCAAAGGAATCGCATAATTTAAACAAACGAGTATTGTCTGTTTTCATCAAACAAATTTAAAATTACCTCAAAAGAATATGTCTATTAACACGTTCTCCGTCACGTGACACATATGTGCGTCAAGTATGTATTCTATCTTTCAGTTAAGCTGCCATTGAGCCGTGTTTGATTGCTATCATTCGCTTTTACTTCTGACACACACCTGCGTTTTCGTTTATTATAAATGGGCTTTAAGAACTTTTACTTGTTAGAGCTGCTGAGATAAAAGAATTACAATGTAAATGCTTTTTAATAAAAACAATAATGATGGCATGGAACAACGAGCCTAACTTCCAGCGTGGCAATGTGCGTTTAAATACAGCTTTAGTGATGCACGAACAGGATCGGGACGGCCATTGATACGTCAGGTGTTCACGAACGGTGACGACGTAGCACCTACTCGATGTTCACAGCATCCCACGGCGTCAAAAATAATTCCGACGCAAAAAACTTGACACCAGCGTGCTGTGTTGATGAGTACAATTTAACCAAGCTGAGTACGTGTGTTTTAAATACAATTTTACAGAAATAGAGTTTGTTCAAAAGCGCGGGACGATGTCGGCGAACAAACTTAAGTATTTGCGCGAGTACAGCCCAGCACAACAGCTCTGTTTACGTCTCGCAAACATACAAGAGCTGGCTCGAGCGCTAGAAAATTTTCATGTCTATTTAACATTTCATAAATATTTAGTCGGTGCGAAGCGGCCTGGTATATGGGAGAGTGCGTGGAGTGGTAGCGAGGGAGAGTGCGTGGAGTGGTAGCGAGGGAGAGTGCGTGGTGTGGTAGCGAGGGAGAGTGCGTGGTGTGGTAGCGAGGGAGAGTACATAGAGTGAGAGTAAGAGAGACAAATGAGGGACAACTGCTTACATTTCACCCACATCGAACAGACCAGCCCTCTCCATCACAACGCTTCTCAAGGCTCGACTTGACACATTCGACAAACGCGTTGAGTTTCAAGGCCTAATTAACACAGCTTGCCGCACCCTGCAAATTGGACAGCGCGTCTTGGAGAGGAAGGAATACGCGGAGGCAAACTCAAGAAACAAACTTAGTCACTAGCGCAAGACGGCGGCACTGCGGCCACTAACACGAGGGAAAGTAGAAAGTATATTATAAGCCAGTGCCGTCTATGAGGATTTCAAATTCAATTTTCATAACTGTGTAGCTAGTTTTCCGAAAAAAACCTTCAGTCGAATTGCATACGTACACCTAGTTTTTCTTGGCGCATTACCGCAAAGAAAATTGGCCGGTGAAGCGTTGAAGCGACGGTCGGCGTATCGCCGTATTAGAGCTTGAACCACAACCGACTATCTAAACCACAACAGCCTCCCTAAACCACAACAGCCTCCCTAAACCACAACAGACTCCCTAAACCACAACAGACTCCCTAAACCACAACAGACTCCCTAAACCACAACAGACTCCCTAAACCACAACAGACTCCCTAAACCACAACAGACTCCCTAAACCACAACAGACTCCCTAAACCACAACAGACTCCCTAAACCACAACAGACTCCCTAAACCACAACAGACTCCCTAAACCACAACAGACTCCCTAAACCACAACAGACTCCCTAAACCACAACAGACTCCCTAAACCACAACAGACTCCCTAAACCACAACAGACTCCCTAAACCACAACAGACTCCCTAAACCACAACAGACTCCCTAAACCACAACAGACTCCCTAAACTACAACAGACTCCCTAAACCACAACAGACTCCCTATCAATACTAAGAAATATACCGGCACGGAACAACAAATCCAGCTTTCACGGAGATTTTTTGTTCTACACGCTAGCAAGAATATTAAATTCCACAGAACACTTTAATAAACGCACTTCGTGTACGTCGTTTGAGGACACCAAATCACGCATGAAGGCACACAGGCACACCTGAGGCGTTGAGTTTCCGTTAAAATACGGAAGCTGCGATTGGTCGGTCGCGCAAGGCACTGGGGACGACTGGTCAAACTTTGAAGTAAAACTCCTATGCACCGCCCAAAACGTATAGGAAAAATACACAGATTATGTATCGCGCATCAGTGATGCGTGTTATCATTATATGTCCAAGTTATTATGCATAGAAGCGCGTTGTTTTTGGTCATTATACGTGTACGGGGGCGGCAGCGACGTGAGAGGGAGCGAGTGCTCCCGTCGCCCCAAATGTGTTTGCTCAGCCAACACCAAGTCCCGCCGCCAAAATATATGGAGCCGCAATTATGGCCGCCCGCTGTCATACGCGCTTCAGAATGGGACCGTTTTTACATTGAAACGTCTATGGGCGATGACCGAAGCATTTTTTTACACGTAGACACTAGAGTTTTTTTTTGGTGTTGTTTCCTGAAACGTCAACGAAAGACTGGCAGCTGAATTGTGTCGACTTGGTGTTTCACAACTCGGGACACGGACACGGTTACGAGTGGTAAAAAGGTTACTTCGTACAGACCTGGGAGTGAAATGCATTCATGCAGTCGAATGCTTTGTTAAAGTACCAGTACACGTTTTATTATTAGACAAGGCTGTTGAAAATGTTCACCAAACTGTGTGCTCGTTTTCACCGGACACGGAGCGTGCCTAACAGCTGACAAAAATTTCTCTAACCCAACACAGGTTGACCTAACCGCGCACGAGGTTGACCTAACCGTGCACAAGGTTGACCTAACCGTGCACAAGGTTGACCTAACCGAGCACAAATTTTACCCCAACTTGCAGAAGGCACACACCAGCGAACACTGCACCACCAAAGCACCACACCCCGACGGAGGGGTGAGCACCACACAGGACCACGCAGTCCTGCAAGGATCGCCTGTCAACACGATGGCACGGCGGCGAGAACTCGTACGTTACGGTCACTGTGTTCAGAGGAACAGCGAAAAGTTGTACAACGTCATGGTAAGTTATATGTGTAACCCATGGACGTGTTATGTGTGTAACGTCACAGATTTTGTGCACGGCACTGCAAGTTACCTGTGCATGAAAGTCATGGTGAATTATGAATATGACTCCGAGGCGAGCTGTGCATGTTACATGACCAATATCACTACGAGACATGGACGCTGGGCGAGTCGTGTACAAGTGTGCAAAGCAGCAAGGAAGGAGAGACGTGTGTGTAGCACTGATGACTTCACCATACACTACTCGCAGGCACGCCTCAACGAGTCACACGCGAGATTTACGAGCTCGGAAATAAACAAAACTAAATCGCCAACGAGCTGAGCGCGGCCTAAAAAATACGAGATGGCAGCTGCGGAGGTAGAGTCTCAATGGAGTACGCTACATCGAAGGCAATGTACAAGAGGCACCGTGCATTAGGAGACTAGGTAACCTTAATCGACCAGTTTATTTTCGCCATAAGGCTGTATTTATCTTTGTTCGAAAAACTTGATGTGGCCTTGTGTGTATTTGGAATAGGGCTGCGCATGACTTGCTATAGAAAACTTGAAAGATAATTTTAGTATACACGTAGACGGTAAAGGGTTTACGAAGAAGTGAGTGGAACACGATTCCCACAGTTGACGAGAAGAATGGATGGTTAAAAGCTAAATTTTCAGCGGTTCGAACAACATAGTCTTCATTCCAATACAATCGGAAGCAATAAGCTCTAACGTTAGCAACTGACATCAAAATATGTACAAAAGATAATAGTGGAAGTGAAGTACACAAATTGTGTACGTAGAACTTAGGTCACAGAACATTTCAACATCGTCGGTGTGTTAGTAAGGTAACCTTAGCTATCGTTGCTTGATGACAAAGCGAGAAAAAAAGTAATAACGTTTTCTTTGATACTTTTGTCTTTTCAACTCCTTTTTATTAAGTAATTGTGTTTTTAGAGTTCAGCTGCAAAAGTGTGCTGAAGTAAACGTGGCGTGGCCGCCCTGCATGGGTCACAGGGGTACTCCGACCTCTCCCCTTGGTTCGTAGAGCGCACCGTCCCTTAGACGAGCTGAAGAATATTCCCTGACTGCGCTCACCACACCACGGCACCGAATTTTCGTTCACGCAACACAATATCACAACAAAAAGAATAATTCAACCAATAAAAATGTGCAATAAACAGCTCCTCTTCACAGCGAGTCCTAGGAGGCAGAAATACGCCGGCCCCCAAGTTTCAGGTGAAGGAATAAGATAAGTCGAATGATGGCGAGACGAAGCAAGAAGACGAGAAGGAGAGAGAATTCCTGAGCAAGGTAAATATATATCTAATGTAAACAAGCATCAAGAGGCGTGTTTACAAGAGGCGCGACACGTAAACATATTCGCAACGACTCGGAAAAGAGCCAGCACTGGGCCGGAAGGGGGGCAGAATGCTAGGACCGGCAGGATGTATTTTGAATGAGTCCCGAATGGAAGCCGTGCGACAACTCGGCACCTCATGCATGGCTGTGGGGCATTGATCTACGATCTGGATCTGTGATCTATGCTTGCACAGCTGATCTATCATGGAGATTGCCCGTCTAAGATGGAGAGGGGTGACCTACGAAGTATAGAGGGGTGACCTACGAAGTATAGAGGGGTGACCTACAAAGTATAGAGGGGTGACCTACGAAGTACCATTTCAAGTGCTTGAGATGGAGAAGAGCAGTTCGATGACTCTGGGTTCAGAATGACAAACCTATGATAAAATGGTGTTCTGAACAATGCGGTGTTAATGGAGGTGTGTTGTGTGAAATAGTCATGATGCAGGAGTGCCCTATGACACAGTGACTATTGACTAGTGTTTCTTAATGTATGATAATAGGAATTCTATCAAACGGAGTGACGAATGAGAGGCATTTACAGATACTGATGAAGTGATGGTCAATGACAGATGTACAGGTTAAAATGTGGTATAATGACGCAAACGTTGCTTCATGTTACGAGATTGAGGCGTATAAGAAGAGTTGTGACGTGCGGGCAGCCAGAACCGGAGACTCGTACCGTAGAGTAATGATTGGTACTTGTCGAGTTTTTTCTGCCGACTTCCGGGCTATTTTTTTGGCCTTCAAAACTATGGAGCGCAGATATATCGAATCATGGCGCAGTCAAACTCGAACACGAGTATCGATCAGGTTCATCGGTGGTATTAGCGTAACGAATAAGTAGACGTACCTAGGTATTTTTCATCACAATCCCCACCTATACTACGGAATGTCACATCTTTTAAACTAAACCGAAAGACGGTGCTATTCACCATTAGACCTCAGATGATTAGAAGAAACTAGACACGTGACCCGCTGGGTCAAATAAAATTTACCTAAATCAAACCGTATCCAGAAGTATATCCTATGCAGTTAAGTCGGTATCTACAACACAGGATTAAACGAAGAGCATAAATTTAGAATATCTCAGATCCGAAAGACAAACGTGTGTTCGGTTTCAAGCAAGCAAGCAAACAAACGAGCAAGACGACCAGAGTTTTAGTATTATACTAGATAGATTACTGTCACGCATAAGACGCACTGGAGAAACTCGCGCCGAGTTATTGCAATTAGTTTCATTCGAGAAGCTAAAATTAGTTTCATCAGTAAGACTTGACTAATTTCATGTCCAACACGAGCATAAAATGACGACATTTGGATCAGAACCGAATGCAAAATAAAGCGTTGGATAACTTCTCGACGCCGCCAACCAGATTCGCCCGAGATAAATTAAGACTCATCAGTGAAGACGCGATCATCTCTGCCCGAGGGGCATGTGTGTTTACACAGCACGGTTTGTGTTTGTTGCACATGCTATGTGTTATATTTGCTACATTTCAAGATCTCGAGCTGTGTATTTGTCACGACTTTCGTGTGTATTTGTGTAGCGCCGAAACCGTCTTTACATGTTTATTCTAAAGAAAAAATGGCAGTGCAACAAAAGGCAAGAGGGCGCGGAGAGCTTCGTTTCCGCTCTTTGGCACAACGTTGGAGAAAAAGTTGAGAAAGTTAGGCAGTATGTGCGATTGCTGAGAATTTCATCATCAACTCATGATGTGGTAAAAAAAATTATGCTACGCGGACATACATCAAGTTGCCGCTATAACTTGACCGGAGTGTGGACTCGATATTGATTGTAAAAAAAGAACAATAGGTACAGGCCGCAGAGTGTAGAACAGCATCATTGCGCCAGCGAACAACCAACGTCACAAAAGAAACTTTCTCAGAAATTATTGCTCTCTGCACTGCAACATTAGTAACGCTTGCACTAGCTTGACAAATCGTGCGTAATTAAGCTCATGAGAAAATGAAGCACCGTGAGAACGAATGCGACGAACATGAGAAGTATCCGCGTAGAGCATACGTTATTTTGCATCACAAATTCTCAGTATACAACGGACAGAACCCTTGTTTCTTGCTCTTTAAATGAGCTAAAGGCTACCCTCTTGCATGAAGCTCGTAAGTCTGAATATTACTTTTGTCATTAGGACAGAATTGTATCTTCCGCAATTCGGACATCGTTTTGGAAAGAGGATATGTTCAAACAATCCTCACAAATCCTCAGAGTAAATGAGTCCATGACAACAAAGCTGTAATAAGGCAAGAACAGAACAAGCATTTAAATGTGTGCACTATTTCAAACATGACCACGATTTTAGGAGCGTGAATATGTTCAATAAAAACAATACCCAGAAGCGTAAAGAATTTTTTTTAGACCTATTAGTGCAAGAACATTATGAGAAGAGATCTCACTTCTGCTTCGAGTGCTAAAAGTGTTGATTTCACAGGTTTTGTGTAGTCTCGCCAGTCAGAAATCGTCAGTTTCGTAATCAAATTATACTTGTTCATCCACTCTATGTAACATTTCGCCCAAGAACACCGAAAAAACTTCCTGCATTTCATTTCAGAAGTGGCAAGTCCATTGCAACACTGAATTCTAAAACGCTCTCCATGGTTTCAAGCATGGTTAATAATCTGTCGGTATTATTAATTTTACCTTACTTTGACCGTGGTGTTCAACCTCGACCTTCATTTATCACTGCATTAGGTGGGCGCAGGCGAGACACGCGCGCTATGAACGTCAGGCGGGCGCGTACCTGTGGAGGGTCCGTCCCGCCAGGAATAATGGCTAATAATTGGAAAACCTGGTGGCAGGAAAACCTCGTGTTCTCTCCACTTATCTTATCCACTGAGTGTACCATCGAACACAAGATGTCGGCGAACTTTCATGATCCATATAAATGACAAAAATTACTCAAATCTTGCCAAGCCAGAAATGACAAACAAAATAACAGCTGCACTTTAGAAATGATCGACCCCAGCTGAAGCACAACAGAAACGAGAACAGGACGAAAAATGTGACAACGATTGTTGTAAGGTAACTTTCTCTGAAGCAATTACAAGCCATCATATTCCACCGTTAGTGATTTAATTAACTTACTCGCTAAATGATATTAATACGTACAGTTCATCCTTAAGATACGCAAATTCGGTAATGAGAACTAAGGACGCGCCATAATTATTTATAATAACGCTATTGTTACTACTATATCATGGTGTTCTGACGAACTATCTATATTATCATTATAATAATTACGCTCCATGAGTTCAGTCTCCTCGGAATAGGTCAACTTAGTGATAACCTATTGCGGTGATAGTGGCACGCAGCCCATCAGCGGCACACAGCCCAGCAGCGGCACACAGCCCAGCAGCGGCACACAGCCCAGCAGCGACACACAGCCCAGCAGCGACACACAACCAAGAAGCAAAACAACCAAGTAGCAGAACAACCAAAAAGCAGAACAACCGAGTAGCAAAACAACCGAGTAGCAAAACAACCGAGTAGCAAAACAACCGAGTAGCAAAACAACCGAGTAGCAAAACAACCGAGTAGCAAAACAACCGAGTAGCAAAACAACCGAGTAGCAAAACAACCGAGTAGCAAAACAACCGAGTAGCAAAACAACCGAGTAGCAAAACAACCGAGTAGCAAAACAACCGAGTAGCAAAACAACCGAGTAGCAAAACAACCGAGTAGCAAAACAACCGAGTAGCAAAACAACCGAGTAGCAAAACAACCGAGTAGCAAAACAACCGAGTAGCAAAACAACCGAGTAGCAAAACAACCGAGTAGCAAAACAACCGAGTAGCAAAACAACCGAGTAGCAAAACAACCGAGTAGCAAAACAACCGAGTAGCAAAACAACCGAGTAGCAAAACAACCGAGTAGCAAAACAACCGAGTAGCAAAACAACCGAGTAGCAAAACAACCGAGTAGCAAAACAACCGAGTAGCAAAACAACCGAGTAGCAGAACAACCGAGTAGCAAAACAACCGAGTAGCAAAACAACCGAGTAGCAAAACAACCGAGTAGCAAAACAACCGAGTAGCAAAACAACCGAGTAGCAAAACAACCGAGTAGCAAAACAACCGAGTAGCAAAACAACCGAGTAGCAAAACAACCGAGTAGCAAAACAACCGAGTAGCAAAACAACCGAGTAGCAAAACAACCGAGTAGCAAAACAACCGAGTAGCAAAACAACCGAGTAGCAAAACAACCGAGTAGCAAAACAACCGAGTAGCAAAACAACCGAGTAGCAAAACAACCGAGTAGCAAAACAACCGAGTAGCAAAACAACCAAGTAACAAAACAACCTAAACAACCATGAACGAACAAATAAAGCGTCAGGTTAAAGAGCGACATTACTTGTAGGCCCAAATAGGTAGCGAGGCGTCCAGAACAACCGACTTAGAAAAATAAAATGTGGGAAGGTAGCACGCGACACGCGTGTTCTACTACACTAAACGACCCCGAAGCGACTCCTCCGTCCCGTGACAGACTGAGAGGCGAGGCTTCAAATTACCTTCATGGATGCTTCGGACCAACGAGCTGCAAGAAACTAGCTTCGATATAACGAGGACATTAAAGTTTTTCTGATATTCTGAATGCTAGATCAGCTCGCTGAGACACAACCTATCATTAAAAATGACGTTCTCGCGCTTGACTTGGGGCGAGATGGCCCGCGCTACTCTCCTAAGTCTTCCATAACCACACCGAATTAGACCAGGATTCTCTAGGGATTGAGATGATGAATAAGAAACGAACCAACTGCACGAACAAAATAACATTGATGGAAATTAGCTCAGAAATTAGGAGCAATTGCTAGCACCTGGAGAATGGTGAGCTATTAACAGCCGGGCAGCAGTCGCACAAAAGATGGGTCTGTTTCGGGCAGTACCGATTAACGAACGTGTAAATCTCCCTTTATGTAGTCACCGGGAAAACCACAAAAATCTGACGGGATATTTTCCCTACAGAAACGTTAACGACTTAACGAAAAGGTCAAGAATACGTCAAGGGGGATGGCTTTTCACCGTGACGAAGTCGACGTAACTAACGGAAACTACATTACTCGTCAGCGTCTCAAAGATTTCGTGGAACTAGGTTGCCTCCATGGCGAACTGATGCACCGCAAATAATTGACGCACCTTGGATGCCTTGGAAGTAGTTCGTCCATATTGTTCCGGGCCACACTGGAGCGCCGCTTTCGTAGGAATACCGAATTAATGTTTCACTTCCAAGGGGAGCACTCCGCTCGCGGTCTCGCACCCGGGACCTCCTGATTAGGAGGCAGCATGCTATCAAGTCTGCAGCGGAACACTATCTCGTAAACATGATAACACAGATCGGTGAAGGTTCACGACTATAAATAAATAAAGAACAACGCAATCTAATGAATTTCATGCGTGAAAAAGATGAAAAAGAATTGTATTTTATGTTAACCTTGCTTCTGAATAAAGAGAACTCGGTGAAATTGGGATCTGAATGAGACACTTTCCGAAAGCACAAAAGCTTTGCACGGTGCAAATTATATTCATTTGCACATAAAAACTATTCATAAGGTAATCTATGTAGGGGATCGCGACCTATGGTATAGAGAAATTATTTTAAGTCTATGATAAAAAAAGCCACGCACCAAAAGAGTTCCGCTATTGTCTATCCCGCTAGGTAAGGCTGGCCAGGAGTTATGACTTAGAAAATTGACTCAAACATAAATATCCTCTTTACATGCGACAGTTCTTTTTCATGAAGTACATCGCGTATGGAAAATCTTTCGCCTTTCTCAAATGGAGATTTTCAAACTGACTGCTGCTGACGTGCCAACCGCTTCCCAAACAGGTCAAGCAGGACAACAAGCGATTTCTTCTACTGGAACAGGCGCAGTCAAAGCCAGAAACTAGAATGAAATTGAAATTTCCAGTAGCACACGGACATCAAGCACGCAGCCATCGTACTGTAATAAATTGCACATTCAATTTAAATGCTTCAAAATAATGGTGCATTAGAATATCCAGCATGCGTGTTGTGCAGGCACATTGGCATAGGTTGTTTTTCCTTGAAACGGTGTTCGTCTCAAATAATGTTAGCTTCAGGTCACGGCCCAAATTCACGCGAGGTTCCACTCCAGCTAAGATTTTCAATGAAGATTAAAGTAATTATTAAAGGCCATGTTCATTTTTGTAATTCAATGGGTTAAATTTAATTGTGCCAAGACAGCAAATTTGAATCCAAGAATAAACAATCCATTTTCATCTACATAGAATATCACGTTACCCAAATTTACCTCATAAAGCAAAAAAACAAGGGACACGTGTTTTACAATCTTGAAAACCAAATTAAATGACGCAATAAAGTATGCTCAACTTCTGTAAACAGATTTGAAAGCCGCACGTCGACGACAGTTGTGTTGTAAAGTTTATTTTGCAGACGACCTCCGTATTATTCTCAGGCCTCGAACGATGGTGTCACCACACGACAGGTCCTTTTGAAGTCCAGCGTAGTGGGCGAGATCAATGATCGTACACAAGTTTGTGATCCCAAAAGATTAATGATTTCATGGAGGTTTTAAAGGTGATTTGGGAAGAATACCTTTGGACTTTCCCTAAATGATGCTGCGAATTGATGCGAAGATTCATGAACTGAAGGTAAATGATTTAGTGACACGTAGTATTGATGAGGTAAGTATGGCTGTGAAATGACCTGCCGTCCGCGACGTGAAATTTGTGGAGCACATGACTACTTTTATTACTTAAATGAGATACTTCATTTTTTCGCTGAGTTAGATAAAATTGGGCGTTTGTGACAATCATAAAAAAATGCCGTACATCTATGGATAATAACCATGTTTACAAAACCAACGAAGATAATTTCGTGTTAAAATTTGCCTAATTTCTAAGAAGTAGCCAAGACGCAATCAGAGACGTAATCAGAGTGGAAAGAAAAACAAAATTCGTGAAAACTATACTTTCGTAAGATAACGTCGAGACAAGCCGTGAACTTTGGAAGAAGAGTAAAAATAGAAAGTTCGCCAAATACAGGCAGAGAGAAGCTCTATTTCATTTGCCATGTTTTAAAATTTAACTGAGAGGCCGACCTTTCTGTCCCCGCCGACTAGGTTAACCTTTACACAGCCCACATATGCTAACTATCACGCTTAGAGGCACTTAAACAGAACCGTAAACTTGTAACAAAACTTGGCGTTCTCCACAGCCTGGTGTACCACGTACACACGAGTGGTGAAAAAAAAACTAGAAGTTCGGTATCGCTACGAGCGTTTTCTGAAATGCTATGACTAGGCCTTCCATTGCTTATTTGTCGTGATCAACAGACTGGTTCATTAAAGGTATTAAATGTGGCACAGATTTTGTTTCTTCGAGTGTGTAAATCTTCAATGAAATGTGATCTAACTTTAAAAAACAAAGCCATTGATGCGGTCGGGCTCAATGGTATTATATTACATGTATATATAGAACCATCTACATATTTGAGTTCATACTCACTACTTCCAGTTTGTGTACGCTTAAAATTGTAATGTAATGCTTTCCTGATATTCTCTGATAATTATATATAATTAAGGGCTTATCAATAATTCCTCGCAGGCTACTAGTTCGTAGAAGACGTAGAAAAATCTTGATCTGTTAAAAATAAAAAAAATTCCTCAGAATAATCTCAATTTGCTACCGTAAGCATTCTTTGAAATCTGAAACTATTCATGCATAAATCACATACTTTACACGAAGTGTAAATTTAGCCAAATAGTTTTCAGTAAAATTTGACATACATGTACCAACGATGTTCTGCTACCAATAAACGGCATGTTGCCTTGAGAACAAACGAGTAGACTGACATGAACAGTTCTGAAAGAGCAACGAACCGAAAGTGTTGTGATCCTAAAGAAAGAAATGAGGAAATTTCCATTTCCAGCTCGAAGAAAATGCAGATGAGCAGTCACGATGAGGAACTCCATAATATTAAAAAATAAAGCCTTCAGATACGGAATATTTGTCTCTTATAAGGGCACGGAAAGCAGTGGTTCCGTCACGATCGACCAGAAGCTCTTAAACAATCGACGTTCAAAAAACAGCTAGCATAACAAGAACATATTTTAAGGACCATGAGCTCAAAGGAAATAGCCAAGAAATGCTCTTTTTGCTCTCAGCAACGAGCAAGAAATGCTTTTTCTGGTCCCAAAGAAATGTAAAGTCATGGCTGTCTATAGAAAGAAGCTCGAACGAAGCGAATGTGTGCGTTCGTTCATGGAAGGCGCGAGCATGCGCTTTTATGGCCAGAATTACTTGGTCAAAACCCAGAACCTTCACGGGTTATCATAATTATCGTTTATAAACTCAGTGTTGTTTTCATGAAAATTATTAATCGCAGAATCAGTGCAATAATTTTCTAGATTTAGTTTCACTCTCATCAGACTAAGATAATTTTAGTTTCGTACTGGAAAGAAACAATGGAATACAACATCAAGTACGTATTGAGCTCGGAATCTTACTGTACCAACATCACATTGGGCTCGTGACCAATAAATTCTTGCTCCCACAGTACCTCATGTACGCAATATGTACGACAGGTAAATGCTGCTCATCACACCCATAGGTTATGGTTCCAAAATTATTGAATAAACTTGACTGCAGTAGAAGCTACAGATTATGTTCTAGAAATTAGACCCTAATGCACTGGATTGAAATTTTGCATGCCATATTATCTACTGGCGCACTCTTATCTGAACAGCATGAATCTGAACTAAAATCCAGAAACGTTGGTTTCCAGAAACGATTTGACGGAAACGTTTTTTGTCCAAGTGAAATTATTCTAAGTAAAGTTTACTAGATGATGGGCTGTATTTATTCTCGATACTCAATTGAGAACATACGAGTTTAAATAAAATGACTCGCAAACTAACTTTACTCTTCTTGAATTTGAAATCCGAACGAAATTATTTCGCGAATTCATGCTCGAAAATTTAGTCGAAAATCGTGCAAATGAAAGAAATAAAATAACATTTCACAAGCCTTTCATGCACCACAGCACCAATAGTAAACTCAAAGAGCAATGGAAAGGTCTGCTTCAGTAATATAATTACTAGACAGACGAATCGTGCTTGATACATTCAAAATGAAACGAGTTCCTCTAACACAGCAGGAATTGAGGACGGTTGTCACCCAAACATGGCTTGCTCTGAGATGTGCAGCACACCAATGTAAATGATATGAAGCGCACAGTGTGAGAAGTGATAACCATAGTGAGCACCTGCGCTGTCATGTTCGATCAGATTTTCTGACACCTCAGGAAAAGCGAAGTAAAAACGTTAATGAAAATGAGTCAATTGTAAAATTAGAACCAAATACAGGCATTTAAAAAACAATGCAGAATATTAACACAATGAAACAAATATCGCGCGAAAAAAAAACGTAGAAGAGTTACTATAGTGGTAGATGAGGACATGCTCTACGAAAGATTGAAGTTTATGCACAAAAGTTTGTTACACGGTACGTATATTCAAGTCACAACTGATGCATTATAAAACCATGGTACGCTAAATACATACCTCGAATGACACATTAGCATTTTTAGTACCTTATTGAACACCCTACTATCCTCTCTACAAAATCTGTTCAGATGGATTCAAAACACCAAAATAATACGATCATTCGACAATAGCTTTGAGAGACATTTATTGACGCTGAAAAGTTTTAATCTCTATTGAAGAAGAATAAGGAAATTAGGGAATTCACTTACGTCTCGACTCCGCCATCATTCAAGGTCGAGCAGATATTTTCTGGCAAGAAACACGTTTCAGATTCAGTAGCCAATAAACCTTTGCGGTTTCTTGCGTATCTTCGAACATAAGGTGCACAAAATGCAGAACATTTAGTAAGTACTGACGAAACACATACACAGCATACATGCACAGCGGAGAGGAAAACGGGGTAGCTTTCATTGCACTTTAGGGGAGCTTTTCTACCTGGATGTTGTTCTTAGAGAATTTCTTGACTTTGCTGGATACAATCTTATTATTTCAATGAACTTCAGATCACAGGTGAACTTAAGAGTCTATGCATCAACTTGGCAAAGGTTGTCAAATAATTAATTGAAAAAGTAAATACCAAACAAATGGAAACAGTTCAGCCTTTCATCTTTGAATTATCAGCTTAGATAACTTTTAGTACTCCAAAACTGATTTTAAGACAAATTTTCCATACTGAATTCTTCAATGTTACGCTAAATTCTTTCAAGAAATAATTAGATAGGAAAAACCTCCGTCCTCAACAGTGCACAAAAGTGGGTAAAATCAAAGCAACAGCAAGCAATAACGCAAGTACAAACCATATCGGGCAGCTCTCGGCGTCTCTGAGGGAAAAGAAAAAGTACATTTAGAAAACAAAACAGAAATAAATCAGAAATAAGTCAAAAATTGCGTAAATTCTTTCATCAGAGGCAAAAATGTAGACTTTGAAGTTGTGAAACTGCGAGTTCATCAATCAGTTAAAATTGACACACACACATATGTGTAAGAAGTAGATAATTTGTAAGGTGAATGAAAATTCAAACATACGAATCGATTAAATATTGAACAGTAATTGCTTGGAAGTGTGATCTGCAAGAACATCCTCATCCTACTCCAATAAAAGGTGAGAGCACATATTTACAAGCATGCATATCACATAAAAAACATCATTAGTCCTGTATTCAACATTTCAAAAATAGTAAACAAATAAATCCCATGAAGACGAACGTAGTTAAATCATTTAAAACTAATCTAAATTTCAAATTAATATCGAAAGCAAAGGTATTATAATTTCAACTAACAAAGTTCCTCAATTAAAAGATTAGCTGACTAAGGCAACGGAACACTTTCAGTTGAGCGATAGCGATTTTTGAAGCCTCACACACTTGGATCTTGGTGGCACTGGGAATATGCAGCCGTCGTATGTCTACTAATTCAATATCCGTAAACGAAATGGTATGTTAACTTAACTTTACATCACTACGCGAATGAATATTTAAGTCGTTACCTAGGAGGTGTATTCATAATCAACGTCCATGCGCACCAGCTCACTAGTTACAGGAGGTCAAGCAATTCTATAGTTTTATCAGTCCGCTAAGTAGGCAAGTTTATCGGTTATGTAACACCAGTCCCACCACTTGCACCCCTCACACGTTTCATCAGTCACACGTTTCATCAGTCACACGTTTCATCAGTCACACGTTTCATCAGTCACACGTTTCATCAGTCACACNTATCAGTCACACGTTGTATCAGTCACACGTTGTATCAGTCACACGTTGTATCAGTCACACGTTGTATCAGTCACACGTTGTATCAGTCACATGTTGTATCAGTCACATGTTGTATCAGTCACACGTTGTATCAGTCACACGTATCAGTCACACGTATCAGTCACACGTTGTATCACACGTTGTATCAGTCACGCGTTGTATCACACGTTGCATCAGTTACACGTTGTATCACTGTCTTAACTTCATGCAGAAGCAGACTTAGTCTCTTTCCAGTACTTGAAGTGAAGGCTTTGCACTGTGGAGCATGTCGAGCAATCAAATTCATTATAGAAAACGATATGCGTATAGATCAGCCATAGTCGTTTGCCGAGATAGCTCCTATCAGATATATGTATCAATCGGGAAACAATTGCTGAGACTAATTATCCAAGCGCTATTAAGAGACAGAAATCCGGCAATATATCCGTAAGACGGGATTTAAACATCGTTAAAAGTTAAGACGTAGTTATTAAAGGATAGTAATTGGTGACACAACAGCGCTAAGGTGTGGCAGTAGTTCCCCGTACACGGTGTGTCAAGCTCGTACGTTTGGTGGTAGAGCTGGTATGTGCAGACGCCTGAGGTGTTGAGTGGTAGTGCTGGTATGTGCAGACAATTAACGTAATGAGTGATATATGGCTACAACTGAAATAATCAGTAACATCGATATTTTTAAAAGGCTAGCCACCAGAAATGTGACATTACATGAAACAAACTCAGTTAAGTTTATCTTCAAAGAACATCCCGCAAAAAATTCTACTCGAACACCAGACAATCTCAAACGACAGACGAGAAGAGAGAATACGCCAAAATACACCGAATGAAAGAAAGACTTTCATTTAGTGCATTTAAAATAGCACATTTAAAAAGTGAACAGATTTCAATGATAGATGGGTTGTGAAGGACGACCCCTCAGCGCAGAGTCCCCAAGAGCAGACCACGGCGGACGACCTAAACGATTTATTCGTTTTGGGAAATTCTCAAGCAAGAATTTCTAGCGAAGGAAAGGTCACGATACTCAATTAATAGAACAATGCGGTGCTTAACGTGATCTAAAGCACCTTTAACGGGATCAGAATTTATAATAAATATGAATAATGTATGGATTCTCGCACAAACATGCGACGACTCCTGGCAAATGAATTTAATGCTACAGGCAGCGACACCAAATGCATCCGTTTTATATGAAATGAAATGCAAAGGTAGAGCATTTAATTAATAGGTGTAATACATAAATTATATAATAAATGCAGCAGATACTTCCCTGTCGTTCGCAAGAGCCATTTGCTGAAATATATGCCTTTAATAAAATAAAAAGTCGGAAAATAAATGACGGAAAAATAAAATTTATAGCATAGACTTAACTTTTGAGATGAGTTTCCCTCATAGATCACATTTATAAATCAAGGGATGCTGATGAAACTACACCAAGGAAAACATAACATGTTCGTGAGAAATTTCCTGTGTTATTCGTACGAAACGTGGCAAGGATCAATCAGAAAGGGTAACAGCACGAGTGCCGGGAAAGAATCGAGTTTTTTGCATGGTATATTACAATGCATGAAATAACATTATAAACGTCTTCGCAAGGCATCTAATATTAACCAGAGAACGAATAACGCATCAGAGAAGAGATGAGTCACAGGGAAGCGTAGGACGAGTTTCTTTTAGTTTTGATATTCAAGCAATAAATATATTGAGATTTGATCTAAAATATTGCGGCGGTTCTGAATAATATACGAGAAAGAAGAGCGGAGTTTTGAGCCAATATTTGATGCGGCACAGGGGAGAGAGGCAAGTTCAAGGGGCATAAAATCTCAAAGGAGTTTTAATCAAAGGGTGAAATAAAAAGATTATTTACTAATGAATAATGAAGGGGCGAAATAATAGCGAGAACATATCAGGCTCATCTGGAAAGCAATGATGGGAAGAGCAGGTAGTTATTTACAATAAATGTTCACACTGAAATGTTCATTGAAGAAATGTTCATTGAAGAAATGTTCATTGAAGAAATGTTCATTCGTCAGCAGAGAGCCACAACGTGCTCTACTATGGGCAAAGCAAACGTTTCGAAACAATTTCCTAAAGACAATATTATAAGAATTTCATGCAGGAAATAATGATGGTCTAAAAACATCGCTTCAAAGAAACGCGTATCAACACTGAAGTGGAAAGAAAAAACTGGAAGCCAATTTTGAGTTAAATTTGTGATTACAAAAAAAAGGGAAAGACGAGGGAGCTCGTAAGAGGAATACAGAATATTAAAAGAAATAAATCTTAATTTGGTAGACGTGAATTCCTACCACTCCTGCAATTATTTCCTATCGTTCCAAGAGCTGTCTTTTGCAATCCTAAAACAGAACAAATTTCGCCGTCGTACATTTCAATTAGATTAGCATAGGGTTATTAGGTTTCATGAACCTCAACTACAACGACCGAATTATTCCAAGTTGCTAAGAAGCGTAATCTCTTCACTAGCACAGCAAGAGAAAAAAATCTTCAATAGTAAGAAATTCCAGGCCGCAGCCTCTGGCCACCCCCATCCCAATGCGGCGGAGTACAGCTCGCAGCAGCAAACGTAAGCTCGTGACTACGCACCAACACGCGGCGTCGGAACACCAAAACGCGGGTAAGAAACACGTCGAAATCAGAACGCAGGGGAAAGCGCAAAATCAAGCCGCTAGCCATGAAGCAGCGATAACTTATGGCCATCTCTAAGGGCGGATTTTTTCATTATGCATGAATGTAGACTATCAGTCATGACTGGGCGAGGCGGGCGGCTAATCAAGAAGGAGTACTGACCAGCCAAATACTCAACTCGCCGACGCCAGAACACTCGAAAGTACAGAGATGAAACATGGCGAAAGCTGTAAGAATTACAGTACTACACGGCGGGGAAACGACACGAGTGAGAAACAGAGGGTAGAAGGAGGGGGATAGAAAGAGAGGGAGGGAAAAAAGAAAAAAGGACGCATGAATACTGAGTCTACAAAATCGAGCTCCGCCCGGAAATGACGTACAGCTCTAAAAAGTACAATACTTACAGAAGGTCACCAGTACAGCACAAAACAAAAATAGAGCTCGAAAAGAATATCAAAACAATTTAAGTCGACATTAGAACAGCAGTGCTAGCCGAGCGTGGTCGATATAGAACCCAAGTATCTCTAGGAGTGGAGCAACAGATGTCTAGACCATCTCACTGCAGCACCACTTCTGTCAGTCTTCGTTATGCTGCGCCCGAGTTTTTTCCTGGATTATACAGTTTCTGTTCTTCTTTGGAACGCCAAGTTTCTCCCTTGTTTTGCCGCTCCCTCGTCTCTTTCTGCCCTTCGCCGCCACCGCGTAATGGTGATGAACGCCTCCATTCTTCAGACAAGATCGGTAGGCACGCACGCTACGCATTTACGTGCACTGCACTTACGTACTTGAGCAAATGTCGTGTTAACCCTCATATGACGGTAAACAACGCACTTATCAATCGACGATACACAAATGTAAAGTCATTTCGTTCAATTCACAAAGCGACCGTTCAAAAAGAATTGATCTACTCTAGAATAAACAAAACGCTTAAGTCAATAAATCGAAACTTTTGTACTGTTTGCTACTTGTTCAACTTTGACGAACCGTTGCGTCAAGTTTTTGTTAGAGTACCATGACGGCGGAGTACCACGTAGATTCTGTTAGCACATCCTGAGCCTACGTCCCAAACTTCCTGCAAATACTCTGAACGAGTTTCCGGCCGACTGCCACTACCTGCTGCGTCAAGTTTCCTTTAGAACTCAATGTCTTTCTGTGATGAGTTTTCTGTAGAATTCAATATCCCCCTGTGATAAGTTTCCTATAGAATACCATAACCCTCTGTTGTGAGCTTCCCGCTAGTAGCATGATTCTCTACACCCAGTTCCACTTAAGTACCATGTATCTTTATACCAAGTTTCCCCCGAGTACCACGTCTCTCTATACCAAGTTTCCTCTAAGTACCTTGTCTCTTTATACCAAGTTTCCTCTTAGTACCTTGTCTCTTTATACCAAGTTTCCTCTAAGTACCATGTCTCTCTATACAAAGTTTTCCTTAAGTACCATCAACTACCGTGTCAAATTTACGGTGGGGAATCCGAATGTGAGCGCATGATCGCATTTATCATAAATTTGTCGGTACAAACCTGCGGGATCACAACGATGTTATCGCAGCAGCAAACAAACAGATGCAATTTTGCTCGGCCTTCGATATTCTATCAGCGGCCACCGTTCGGTGCACCGCACCCGCGCCTTGCGCACGCCTTGCGCCTTGCGCACGCACCTAATGCGAGCGCCTGGTGCGCTCAGTGCGCATTAGTGTGTTAGGGCACCCGGCGCGTTAGCAAGCACATGGCTCTCACACTCACTTGCGCTTGGTGCGTAATCTTTTACTGATTAATGCAATGTTGCTTTCAAGCAGCTATGAAATGGCCCGAAAGTCTAACCGTTCACGCGTTAGATGAACACGAACACACTCGGGTTTTCTATTGTTAAACGAACACCAACGAACGAACACCAACGAACCAACCCCCAACTGCACCGCGTATCATATAAGACACGATACCCTAAATAATCGGGTCCTTCTATTAGAATTCTCTTTTAGTTTTTTAGCAACAATAAAAAATGGGATAGTAAAGGGCTAAACGTACGAAAACGAAACCCTGTATTTCCACGTTAAATTAACTTGATTCAACGGGTGTCAGCATCAACGCTTTCACACTTTGCCTCCGGAGTGGGTCACACATGGTACACGCGATCGTCTAACTTAACGTAACCAAAGTACTATCATGAATATAAGCAAATTTTCAAGTTTTTGTCAAATTTGTGTTGATCAATCGAACTAGCTCGTTCGGATTACAAAGAAAATTAATAGGAGGACTAAATTTGTGAAAACAAGATCTTTAATTTTTACATTCACAACGGAGATATTTGTGGACGTGAAATTTTTCCTGTATGAAGTATCGCAGTCAAAGCGTCAAACGTCCTCGTACGCGCGTTGGAGAACGCAGGAACGCACGTGAAGTGAGGCTGCACTAGAGCACACATTGCGTTGGCCGCTCTGCGTTGCAGGAAGTGGAGCCGCAACTGATAAAACTCAGAGAAGTTGATAAAGCCTCGACCTGTTGATGAAATTCTCGAGTATACAGAACTGCCGTTTGATAGCCACACTCTCCGGCGCATGTTCAAACCAGGGCAAAAAACATAGCAACAGTTTTCACGTTCTGTAAAAGTTCCACACGAACATGAAATGGTCCTGATGATAAGTACACTCACCGATGGACGTTGAAATCCGTCAGAAAATGAGTCGGAAACCGTTATTTCAGTACGGAAATTCAGAAGAATACAACGCGTCCTACATATATATATATATATGTATAGACATATATATACACATACATACTCTCTCATAATAATCGAGAGAAGAATGCTCGTACTTTACTCTCGTAGAAGCAAAATTGTTTAACAATTTTTCTTCGAACAATCTGAACAATTGAAGACTCTGAGGCGTTCATATACCGCATGAGAGATAGCGTTCCTTTCTTTGAGATACGATGAACAGCTGAATATAATTAATTCAAAATCAGCATGGAGATCAGTGAAAGAACAATTCATTGAAAGGAAAACATATTTTAAGTGATCAAAATGCCAAGGTAGGAGTAACATAATAAAATTTCTCCATAAAAATTGAGCAAAATGCAACGATGACAAAGAAATTTTCATAACTTGGACAAACGCCTAAAACAGAAAAAATCTGAGATATAATCGTTGACTGGCGTGAACGACTTAATTTGAAACAATCTCTATGCGATGGACGAAGATTAGAAATACCTGACATTCCGAAATCTAAAATAAAACTGAAGCACATACACGGCCTGAAATGACCGTCTGGAGGCGCATACTTTAACTGAGCTACAAAACTCGTCAATTTTTCACCGCGTATAATAACAAAAATTGTATGGAGATATTAACACGTTGACTCCGATTCTCCACACAGGTAAATTATACGCCGACAAATATCTCCACTGTGAATTTAAAAATGAAGGATTTTGGTTTCACCAATTTGGTTACTCTGTTAATTTTGTTTCTAATCAGAACTAGCTTATTCTATTGATGAACACAAATTTGAAGAAAACTTAAAAATTTGTATTTATACATGATAGTGCTTTGTTTACAGTAGGTTAGGTTAGATGATCGCGTGTACCATATATGACCCACTTCGGAGTCAACGTGTTAAACATTCGAGTCCTGACTAACTTTAAACTTTCAAACTTGGAAGCGGGTGCTGCTTTACTGACTGAGCTCGTATTCATGATCAGAAACTCTTTGTAACATGACAACTGACTCGCCAAAGAGAGTAGCCAGATTCAAATTTAGCGAAAGATTTGGGAATTTTCCTAATTGAAAATCAATAAAAAATGTAGTCCGTAACAATGCCAAGGTCAGTTAAATTTACAAAATCATTGGTGCTTGTTGAAAATTTAAGATTGTATTCGGACATCAAAAATTAAATGAGACGTGTTAATAAAAAATAAATTTGTTACGATATCAAAATTTGACAATATTAAACTCTAACATCACGATAACGTATCTTTTGTGAAGTGTGACAGAAAAGCTACAAATTAATCAGATTCTCAAAACTAAGAAAAATTCACATAATTATCAACAGATTATACCAAACGTAAAATATTTCAAAAAGGCCTAATGAAATTTGCACAGCAAACATTTAGTGAATGCACGTTTCAGTGCCGGCTATATTCCTTTCAGCTAAAATTCGGACAAAAAACACCAGCAAAAACCTCACTAGAAGCCGAAAATAAAATGCACCATTACATTGGCGTCGTAAAAATATCTTTTGTTGCACAGTCAAAAGCACACACCAAGCATGTCACAGGTCCTGCACGGCAAACATACGGCGTCGCTGCAAAAAGTACGAATTCTTCCATTCAAATGAAAGAACGGGAAGAAGGGACGAGTGACCCACGCGGTGGGGGCTCAAAAATCATTGGATGTGGTTCAGAAATGCAAATAGGAGCCGTTCAATGGTACACCGAGTAGACTTATAAGCGCTGAGCAGCGGGGATATCGTACAAAGAATGCTAATGGCATCGAATCGATCAAAGAATTTTTGAACCCTTCGATGCAAGCCTTCAGAAAATAAATGTAACAAATATGGATTGGGAGTCGGAAGTCGAAGCAGTGAGAGCCCGCATTACATTTAATTAATGATACGTACGTACATCACCCGCCGGGACAAATATGGTAACATTAGACTGCTAAATATAAATATGCTTCTAGTCGCGTTAATTTCAAAGGCGTTAAAGAATACACATTAATTCCCGTTACATGGCCGGGCGGCGGGACACTATAGATGGAGCAGCAACATCAGTACAAGCAGCTCATCTAATATATGCCTTCACGGCAAAATCATGGCTAAACGTTTGTGCAGGTGTTGACATCACAGAATTAGATTTGGCAAAAAATAGTTTGAATTTCATCATGAAAGATTAAAGTAAAATTCGGAAATAATTTCGAAACTCTAGAGCAGCGCTTCTCAACCACAAAAGATCCCTAAGGGTTCCGCCGAAAGTCCCTAAGGTTTCCGCCAAAAAGTCCCTAAGGTTTCCGCCAAAAAGTCCCTAAGGTTTCCGCCAAAAAGTCCCGAAGGGTTCCGCAAAAACAAGCGAAATAAGTTCATAGCCTTTAAATTTTCATTAAACTTCATGTACGTTTTACTAAACACGCACTACATATTCTTCAGTATCGTTATATTTTAACACAGACATCATCAAATCGAACCCATTTCGTTATTACACGCAGGGGTAAAAAAGTGGAGAGTCGCTGAGATAGGGTTTGATAAAATTTCAGAAGCAATAAACTTCGAAAGCATTTTTAGAACAACAACTGGGGCTTCGCAACAGGAGAGTCAGCGATGCAATCTAAACCAAGCCAATTTCCCGAAATGTAATGATACAAATCTGTACATCGAATCATTGAAGAAAGGCAAGGGAAACGTGGTAATCGCGCTCAACGTGACGCTGCGCACACCCTAAATTTGCTGTATGCATATGTTGCAGTATACGAATGGCAAGGCTAATGGAAGTTAAGGTGCAGTCCAATGGACACAAACATGCACACTGAGCCACATGATACTTCACTTCGCCTCATTAAATTAAATAGTTAAGGTATAAACATTTGAAGCCTGCCTGCGTACTATGCACTCAGGTGAACGTAGTTATCCCCTACATAGATTCAGGCAAGTGCGGTTTCCACACCACCGCACTCACCTGCGTGCCCAACACGGCACCTGCATGCACGCGCCTACGGTGGTGCGACCTTTCGCAACTCGGCCCTAAATTTACATGAGCTGCCCGCGGAAGACCATAAAATCCGGCCAAGAAACGTAAACGTCAAAAAAGACTAAAAGAATTGCCCAATTTGGTCGGAGCGACGGCGCAGAACGTCGCTCTTTCCAGGTGAAAACAACTGATACAACAGGTGCCTTCAGGTGCTTAACAACTGATCAGTTATTGCCGTGGTAGGTCGCACGGAGGAAGTGAACTGGAAAGAAAAACTGCCATGAGAGGCGCCATCAGGTGTTGAACAACTGATCTGTTACTCTGGTGTTTCCATGAAGAAAGGAAACGCACTGAAGGAACGCTAGGCGTTACGACAGGTATTAAAAAAGTGTTCAATTGCACCACCAGTGGCCTCAGGGGGAGAGAGAATTAAGGCCTCTAAAAACTGCTACAAGTGTCCATTGCTCCTCAACAATTGCCCGGCTGCACCAGCTGTTCCAGTGAAATTAAATAGCCCCTTGTGTTCGGTATCCCAAGACAGGAATGAAACTGCTTTTTGGAACACAGTTGTTCATATCGTGATGGCTGTTAGTTACAAGCCTTGGAAGAACTTTTAAAAATAGGTTCAGCATCGACATTAGTAACACGCTACTCTGAGCGGGGAGATTTGAAAACTAGTCACATCGCAACAATGCTGGGGTTTTGCTTCATGATCATTTTATTCCCGCGGTCGCTTCGATTCTTGCGCTCTTAAGGAAGAATGAGATCGCAATTACCAATTTGACCTGAAAACGTTCGCGGCTTTCACGCAACAACAAGTCCTCCTTTGTTTCAAACACATGACAATTGTTCTTGTGTTTGAAAATGCTAATGAGCATATTTCCAAAGCGAGCTAACGGTGTAGACTTTCAAAAACTCAAAAAGTTGCGAACATAACACCAACACCGTCAACCCGCACCTACCCTGTCAATCCGCACCTACCCTGTCAATCCGCACCTACCCTGTCAATCCGCATCTACCCTCACGTACCTGCTTTAGATCTGAGAGGATAACGTAGAACACAAATCCCGTAACCGATACGTCGCACTCTTTAAAACATCTCCACAATGCCAGCTAAACTGAAGGAAGATATCCAGCGCGAACTAGGAAGACGTACTTCACTTAACTGAGACAAAATCTCCAGCACGATGAATAAAACGTGTGGTGCATAGTCCATTAAATCAATCCAGAACAGTCAATAAAACTCACACAAAACGAATGTTACAACCACATAATAATCAATGAAATAATCTCGACACAACTAATAAAACCAAGCTCATGAAATGATGCACTTGCAGTGGAATCAGTCAGTTCAACAACGCGTAATTTGAAGAATGCATTCAGTGCAAATGTAACATCACATTCGAGGTAGTTTAAGAAATACATTTAGGGAAGATGAAAAGCATATTGGGTCCAAGCAGCAGCAGCAGCTGAACCTATCGCCAGCGCTTATCAACACCAAAGACCACAAGTTCGGCGTGTCCAGCATCACGCAACAACTCACCACAACACCACACACACGCTCCACACTCACGCACCACACACACGCACCACACTCACGCACCACACTCACGCACCACACGCACGCACCACACGCACGCACCACACGCACGCACCACAATTCACGACTCGGCAGTCAGCCATGCAGCGGACGCTAGAATCGCGGTCGTCGAGACGCTCTCAAATCTGCCCCCGGTCGCCCGAAAAGCCAGCTTTCGAAATGAAATCCAAATCCTTGTATATCTCCAGCGACCAGAAAGAAACATTTAGCGAAAAAGAAACGTTCAGAGAGGGAGAGACTGAGGAAGAGGGGTGAAGCGCCGGCCAAAAAGAATTGCCTCCCAAGAGATACAAACCACCTCTTCCAAAAAACTCTATCATTTATTTTTCACATTAAAATCGTGGTATCCTATACCATTCTCATTAAGATATGCAAATGGGAAGGTTCCTTTTGTGTAATGGAGCTCGTTTATTATCATTATGGGCCCAATCCGTAGAAAAATAAAGAGTTGGACGCTTCTGCGGCCAACGGAGCTGGGGAGTGAGAGGGGAGTGATGAGGGGTGAGGAGTGAGGGCTGTGGGAGGGGAGTGATGAAGGGCAAGGAGAGGGGAAGTGTGACGTTAGAGTGAGGGAAGTATGAAAGAAAATTAGAAGAGAAGAAGATTGATGAAAGTGAGAGTATTAGGTCGAGAAGAGCAAGTGGAAAATGAGAAGGGAAGTAGAGAAGACTGGAGTGAGAACAGTGACCTGCAGTATAAAAATAAAGTGGTGAGGTAAGTGTGCGAGAGAGGAAAATAACTAGTGGAAGTGTGGCTATTAGTGCTGGGATTGGAAGAGGAACGAATTGGGTGTGAACAAAAAGTGAAGAGGAATGAATGAAGAGTAGAATGAGCTCAGGATAAATGAGGACCCACAACGGAAGACTAAGGGAAGACTTCGCAGAAAGTAAACAGAATTGTTTGATGTTGGCACGTGTGGGTTGTGCTTTCAAACGCATGGCTGATACAACCAGAATCCTTTGCAGTAATTTGCACGAATTGCTCAAATTTTCTAGTCATAATTTATAATTATTATACTCGTAAATATCAAAATTCCAAGAGCAAGATTTCAAGGTAATTAAATACGAGTATTTTGTATTTTCATGAACAAAAATCGTATTCTTACCCTTTCAGATTCTCACTAATAGTGAGAATCTGGAATTTCAACGACTAGAAATGACTTGATATTTAATAGCACCAAAATTGAATCATCATCAGCCAAATGAACAAAAATAGATCCATTTCACAGCCATCATCCGCTGCACAGAGGATTTTGGTTGAGGGAAATGAGAAGTATCTGCACGTGCTCCATAGCGCCAGCAGCCGCGTCACACACACGTCTAACATCACGTTGTGTTCTGTGAGGCTCAAAGCATTCCGTTGGAAAACACGTAGAAAATGTGCCCCTAATTCTTTTGTTTCTCTTAGCGCGTAGAAGTTCAAGTTGATCAAAAATGTATCTCAAGTCTCCAGCAAACGTGGCCCCACTGAG
>VOMN01016085.1:0-11418 GCA_014899125.1 Orchestia grillus | reverse complement strand
AGTCATTGAAGACCAAGCAAATATTGCGAAGGAACTACAAAAACAATAAGTCGCAAACGCTGCCACTGAGTCCAATGAATGAAGATCTCTAATATCCACAACAAAAAGATTGGAGCCTCCATGTACCCTTTTATAATAATTCAACAATGGAGTTATTCAATTGGAGAAGGAGCAAATTTTATGTTTAACCCATCATTTTTCAACTCTGTTTTTTTCACGTGGACAAATTCATCAGGTAGAAAAATCTTATTTTTTATCAGTCAAATAACTCGGTTGTACAAAATGTATGCTGTGAATATTCTTGGTTTGTATAATCTCAGGTGTGAATAATTCCAGATGTGTATAATTCAAGAGGTGAATAATTCCAGATGTGAATAATTTCAGATGTGAATAATCTCAAATGTGAATAACCTGTGATGTAAATAATTTCAAATGGGAATAATTCAAGATGTGAATAATCTCAGGTGAGTCAATACTTAATATAATTCATAAATACAGTCTTAGGAGTCAATTTTATTAACTGTGAATATTCTTGACTATAAATAATTGAGGAGTGAATAACCTCGTGTATGAATAATTTCAACTTCTAAATATCTCTGTGACACATTTTTAATCAGCATCTCTTCTAAAACTCGATTTTACAACACTACTTTACAAATCTGAGTGACTAATCTGTGTTACAAATCTGAGCTAAGATACAATTTTCATGTCATATTTAATAATTAATTGAATGTGGATTCAAGCTGACAAGACTAAATCCAAATTACAAGAGTGAAATCGAGGGAGAAGTTCCATGGGAAGGCCTCGGAGGGCACAGCTTAAGCCTGCCTTGTGCTCGACTTGCTCGTCTTAACCCTTTTCTGCCTCCCGTACCTAATTCGGTATACTCCACTTAATTACTTCTACAGATCCGATGCGTTTGTTGAAACGAAAATGTAGCCTATCGACAGGAAATAATGTATTATTATTTCTGATCGTTTTTTCACTCAATTTTGCATTAATGCGTGTTCAGGAGAAAATGTGAATATTACATAAATGTTGGTCAACTAGAAATTACATGGTATGCGAGTCATCGTTCGTGCGGCTGCCTCCACTTCTGGAGCGTGGTGATTGATTTCACGCAGAGACAGAAATCACTATAGGTAATTATTTTCATTCGGTTACAGAGTCGTAAAATAATTATTTTATCAAGTCCATCGATTTAAATTCAAAATGGGAAGTTGGAATCCCCACGAGGCTCTAAGTACCCTTCCAAATTGAAGAGTTTTTCAGTAGTGACTGAAAGGACTTCGAAGAGACCAAGAATAAAAGGAAAGAAATAGATAATTCATCGACCGACTTCCCAAGGGGATGATAGTTGTGAATGCTATCGAACTAGTGACGCTAGCCTCCTTCCTTCCAAGCCGGAAAACGAGGCGTAGCGAACAAGGAAAGCCAAACTCGTTCTAATTACGAAACTAATTCAGCAACAATTTCCTGCAAGAAGTGTTGCTCATTGCACGGTAGCTGACAATGGACACAACTGAGGAAGGTTCATTTCTTATCGTACAGCGATGAGGTCAAGCCGTAGTGCACTTCTTCCAGAGGAGTTGAGGAATTAAACTCGTGCCTTGAGGAGCGGTGGGCCCTCAAGATACATTCGAGGATGATCCCTGTCTGTGAACTGCCTGGGGGACTTAGCGGAAAGCAATAAATAAGAGTCTGAGCAATAACAATATTATGGTAACCGAGAAGAAAATGTGAAATTCTTCCTCATATAGAGAGCCGAGGCGACAGCAAGAAAGCGGTGTTTGAAGCTCGAGTTATGGAGTTATGAGACTTCAGAGTGATAACTTATTATGTAGCGCTACAGTGGATCTCAAAACCTAAATATTTCGTTTTATACAGCGAAAACATCTATTTTACACATAGTTAAAATACTTTCAGATTTGAATCCGAAGAGTTTCAACACTGGGCATTTTTACCCTGAAAACTTTCTGAAAAAATACCTCACGTACATCCCTTAGCAAATAATTGCAAAGTATCGCAAAAAAGTGTCACAAGAGAGTCATTTTTCATTTAATGCACATTAAATATTGTGCAATTTCCTTTCAAGTTTTGCAACGCAATCAGCAACGTACGTCATTTAATTTCCCGATACCAGATGCGATGCTCAATTGTTCGGTATTTAATAAAGTTGTATGGTCAATCAGGGCTCGGTAACGTCGTTTCTTGGCAACACTGTATACAGGAACAAATGAGAATTCAGGTACTTGGGAAAGAAAACGGTGGCCTGAGCTTACCCTTCCCCGGCACACATCACCTTGACCTCACAAGCACAGCCCGTACGTGTTCCTGAATGTACGTGAGGACAACTCTGTCCCCACTTCTTGACCTAGCTCTAGGTTTTAGGTAACAAACGCCCTCACTNTCACTCCGTGACCTAGCTCTAGGTTCTAGGTTACAAACGCCCCAACTCCTCGACCTTGCACTAGGTTCTAGGTTACAAACGCCCTCTCTCCGTGACCTAGTTCTAGGTTCTAGGTAACAAACGCCCCAACTCCTAGACCTTATACTAGGTTCTAGGTAACAGTCCTTGACCTAGGGCCATGTCCCAGGTAACAGCGAGGCTGCAGCGCCTGAGGGGCCTCGAGAGACGTGTTGTGCTGTATTTGAGCGCCGCGGCCAGAAGGGATTTTGATGAGATTAGCTCCCCGAGCTTGGCCCACTGGGATTCTCTTTGTCAGGCCTTTGAAATTTTTAATCAAAGCTGAAGAATATCAGGAGAAAGGGTCGGGTAGCTAACAGTGTTGTTTCGAAAGAAAATGTAGGGTTTTATGGAATTAAATGATTCAGAAATTGTGATTAGATCATTAACTGCAGAGGCGATTGAGAACAGCTCATGTTAATAACACAGCAATCACTGAACCAAAATTTTATTTCATCTATTATGTAATTTTCAGAATTGTGTCAACAGAATAAGCAAACTATGCCGCAAAGTATTTCAGCTCATGTAGCGTATTGCAGAAAAATACTGAACAATAGAAACGACAATAAAAATTATTGAATACTTTGGCAGCCTCTCTCCATGGTGGATAGAGACTTTCGGGAAAAAAGTTCATTAAGTTTTTTTTATAATCAGCAATACGTTTTCTTTCAATAATTTTTGTTAGCAGTAGTTCTCAAAATGATTTCTTCAAATAAACTCTTCGACGAAAAATTCACCTGCTCTAGTTTTCATTTTAAAAATTTAATTCTAACAGCTAAGATCAACAGATAACGTAAATTTGTGAGTCGTTCCTGGAGTCTAAATATTTTGTATTAATTTGGTTTCGTTTATCAGAATAATTTCAAGTTTTGCGCTCTAGCTATTCCTGTTGAGATTCAGCTTTTCAAGAACATAAAAAACAGTAAATATCCCATGAACTCAAGTAAAAAAATACCTCGACTTAAAAAACGTACCGTGAATTTTTCGACAGAAGCCTCAATTTCCATGATACACAATCGATGACGCCGCATCGGTTGAAAAGCCAACTTCAGCACGGCAATTAATTAGCAGCGATCAGCACGAGGCTCGCAAAAGTACGACTGCGCTAATAGCGAATGAAGTCACGCATGAACCCGAGTCTGCGTTGAATGTTAAGTCGCTTCAGCAGGCGACGCTGCAACACATAGGATGGCGCCACACGGCACCCTTGACATGAAGTTTACCTGCACAGCAGCAGGGAGATGTTCCGCAACACCAAACTGAATACGTGGCTGGAAGAGAAGTGTTTTACACTTGCAGAAGTTCCTCGAGGCTTTCATATTTATGTACAGTGAGTGCGTAATTGAACACCAATCGCATTGATTGACATGCTCATTAACAGCTATTCAATTTATCTGGATTGAATTTCCTATAATATTCAGTGCATACAAATGTCGAGGGCAACGGCTATTATTTACGTTCGTAATATTCTACAAAAGTTTTATGATAAATTATTAATTTAATAAGCTAGACATTCGATTGTTTTATTCGAGCAGTCTTCATTAAATTTAGCAATGTTTTAGTTAGTCATTTGAGATTGTAGCTCTGATCAGGCCTTATCTGAAACCAACTAAATAACCTTCAAAATCTCAAAATACCCTCAGCCAATAATTAAATTTTCTACTTCAAGCATCTCAGCAAATTTGTCTTTGCCTTAACAATGCACGTCCAATCACACACTAGCGAAACATAAATTTTCAACTTTTCTACACCATCTAATGATTTTCCCTCGGGTAATTTGAGAGCTGCGCAAGCTTTTCAGATGTTTGCTACCAATGTTTGCTTCTCTCCCTAGCTGCACGAAATTAATTTCTGAAAATGTACTAAAGTTAAACCGCGAGAAAATCGAGTCCATTTTTTTCACGTCTCCTTTCTTTGAAAGCTGAATGTGAAACTATCGACTTAGGGTTCGTGCACTGGAGAACACACACACAAGACATGAACTGGAGAAAACAGTTAGAAGGAAAGGCCCCGTTAGCGTTGTATGCTAAGGGCTATTGCCTGTTCACATAATTAGTCATTGAAACTTCGATTCAAGCCGCAAATTAGTCAAGCGACATAATTTAATACTTTATCATTTAGGAAATTCTACAGCGTATTTCAAAAGAACTTTTCATTCATACATTTTAATTTCAGACCCTCGTTGTATTCTAGAACATAATTTCAGATCCACAAGCTAATTACATTAAATTCAATTTATCACAATGTGTTCAGAAATTCATCGAGCGATTTGTGTCAATATCATTACCAAATTCAGTTCTAAAAATGTCCAGGTTACCAGCAGCAATTGTTCGCCTAAACGATGCAAAGCGTAACGAAGCATTGCATTTTACAGCATTCAACACTTACGTTTCGCGCGTAACGCATACATTAAAAAAATTGCTCGCTGAGTTCAATCTACAAAGAGTAACAGTAAGAAAAGTAGCGCAACTCTTCAAGGGAAGTCAGCCTTTTTCGAAGCTTCAGTGAAAAACAAAACAGGGTGCGACTTTGCGCGGCTTTATGAATTTCGCGACAAACAACTCACAGCCTATTCTCACGAAAGCGCTAATTTGTTTATTCTTCAGTCAAGTCCACAGTAATTTCCCCACTGGAAGTTGGCAAGTCTTATTACTCTCTCCCTGAAAACAAAAATGTTACTCTTGACTCCAGAGCCTACAGGTATCAAACTTTGCAGAAGTAGGGAAATATGTAATTTTTAACTGGAAAATGGAATATACGACAGCAGGACATTTCATTATAGGTACTGGTAACATGTAGAGAATGAACCATAACATCACGCTCTATTGAGATAAAATTTGCATATGTGTTACTTATTCTAATAACAGTATTTCAGTTTTAGCTACAACAAACAATTTCAGCCGCTTGCAAGCACTTCGTACTTTTTGCTTGTAAATTAATAATCCTAACATATTTGAAGTCGTCTGCATCATAAAAAACTGTATTCAATTAGTATGAGCACACTACGCACAGGTGTGTTTCTCATGTCTACCTCTCTTGATACAAAACTTCATGGACAAAAAATAAACGTGGCCGTTCCCGCGGTCTGCGCAAGTGGACACTTTATTTATTTTACGTATAACTATGCAAAATTTAACTGGTAACCAATCGTCGCAGGGAAAGGTCTCAACATATTTTACATTCATTTACCTGAAAGAAAGAGCAGTGCAGACTTCTGTACCAATAAAATTGAGAATTTTTCATTTGAAAAGTGAATGCAATTATGAGTGGAAAATTCAAAGTACTCACCTGTCCTCTGAGGTGCTTCTGGAGCTGGCTAGAGTCATCTGGCTCTCCGCTTTGTTGGGCTTGACGGGCTCAGGCATCCCTACACCTGCGCTTCAACTTTCGCTGAGCACTTGACTTTGCTGGTAAAGCTCGACTTTCCTACAAAACTGGGCTTCTTCTGTGTCAGTATCGTGAGCTACGAGCACAAGGAGGAGTCAGTTAGTGGAGCTTCCATAGGAACCTAACATCATCATGCTCTGAAGGCCGAGGAAAAAGAATCAGGGTTAGTGAAGCAAGCGGAGATTAATGAAAGATTCCTTCCGATTATTTTGAATGTCGTGTAAATCAACTTCGCTCCAGGAAATAGTACCTGAAAGAAAAAAGTTCTACACACTTGAAAAGTGTTTAAGGCCTAAGACAATCTCCTTACGTACGTAAAGCAAGGAGAATGTGTGGTACTACGAATTTTGTTAGGAATACGTCAGACATTTGTATCACTGATAGTTTCATATCGCTTCATATTTTACACCTTATCGAAGTTCGTGTCCCGTGATTGCCCGACAGCTCATCAAGAGACTTCAGAAATGCAATGAACGAAATGAAGACAAGTAACGTCTAGGAGGGATCGGAACACAGTTCGCCAAGACAATATAGTCTAGATTTAGTCGGTAAAGAACGTTCTTTACAAGTCTGCCATTCAACTCAATTCGTAGTTGGATATCGTTCGGGAGAGGTCGACATGTCAGTTGACGTTTGTTCGAAGACTCAACAGAAAGAGAAAAAGAATGGCAGGGGGCTAAGATTTATGAAGAGAAAGTGTAAGTACGGTAATCAGGCAAGACGAAGTGAAGTTTTCTCGTAGGATGAAGAGAACATAGCTTCAGTTGAGACCATCCTACTGATTCCCAGCATTCCAAGACAGTGAACAATTATGAGAGTCGGATCAAAAGAGAATAGAAACTTTGAAGACGAGCGGAAGAATAATGATTTATTCCTGTCAACCATGCCGCAATGAATCGTGCTTGTGTTCTAGGTTTTAGATTAGCGCTAAAGCAGGAGGCCGAAGAGAATGAAATTTCGGAAGCTTAACGGACCGATCTCTTGCCTAAAAACATTCGTACACTTTAGAGAGCATGAACAGAATTAGAAGTGTTGAGAAAGCGGCGTAGAGAAGCTCGATTGTCGCGAGCTTTCTTGAGTCGCTCGGTTTGAGGTTTGAATTCAAATGATAATACATTGTAAAGCACAGCTGGCAAACTAGACTGCCAGGATAGAAGCTCTTTGAGAATGGAAATATTTTCGAAGGATCAACAAAGGATTAGTAAAGACTGACCAATGCTGAGTGATTATTTTCAAAACTTTACCTTTCGAAAACAATGAATGAGCTTAATTGCTCTGAATGCTCTATGGAAGCATTCGAGCTTGAGATCAAAGTAAGTTTCTAGAGCTGAATTTCATCAACGACGATCTCGACACTGTAAGTCGAGCTTGTTGACGTCGTCCTCACAGCTAAGCTTGATTGGTGGGCCTTAGGCTCTCTTGCGCAAGTGCTGGGGTATGCACATCAACAGCGTCGTTTAATTCCAATAGATCTGAAATTACGAAGCCAGTGGAAGATAGGATCGTTTTCTTTATTGTAGGGAAATGTCATTCAGTCAGTCGAGTGAAATGAATAGAAAAACTTACACGCTGAGAGACAGAGCCGTGACACCGAAGAAAAATGATCGGAAATTAGGTTTGATGCTGTGAAGCAGAATATGGATAATAAGACAGACACTAAGCGCCCTCGAAAATTTTGTACAAACGGAAGGAAGAACTTATTTTGAAACGAGTGGACTTCTTTGTAAAAGGAGTTCCGATTACATTTCATGCGATAAAAGTAGGAGTTGATTCAGTGTGCGACTGATAAAAATGTAACCAGTGTTAAAAGGTTACTTTTGTGCACAAACGTGAAGTCGTAATGAAAAGAAAGAAGAAGACTTTAATTAGTAATAGTACATCGTCTTTTCCACTGTGTTGACACAGCCCAAAGTTTATGTTAAGCGCTGCAAAACGAATAGAAAAGACAGGTCTATTGAAGAAAGTGCAGCCTTAATATAGAAAATATTCTACTATTAAATTACGCTTATTGGTCCTTATATTAATGGACATGCCGACCGAGAAATGCTAAATATGAAGTATCTTGTCAGGCGTATACCTAAAATTATTCACCCTAACTATTCCAATGCAAAGACACTCAAAAACAACCTTTTCAACTGGAGCAAACCAAATTATTTCAAAAATCGTTAAATAAATACCAAGAAAAGACGAGAGACAGGACAACCACGATAATCTGCTGGACGTCGCACGCACGATGCGTCGGTCACCCCTCACCGAAGCGAAAAAAGAATGAAGAGACAGTGCAGGTTCCAAAAAGATTCTCGTTTCACTGTCCTGCTTAGTAATGGAACAAATAAGTCCAATTAAGAAGACGTCGAGGAGCGCAGATACTCCAGTTAAACTAGCGATGCCATGCACCAATTTTACCCTTTCGCGCGGATTTTTTTCATTCACTGCAGGACATTTTATTTGGTTTTTACCTGCAAATTAGTTTAAACATATTTTAAAAACCTGTGATGTTATTTTATTATGTTTACATGGTTTCACGCTAGTAACATATAATCCTTTATGCAAAATTTCCTGGCAAACATTGCCGTTCTGTGCTCCTGGAAAATTGCCTGTGCCATGTTGCCCAACTCAATACGCTCCGCATCGTTTCTGCCTGTTCTAACTTTCAGCGCTTGCAGCTGCCGAAGAAACGCGCGTGTGCACTTCACTACGAGCGAGCAAACTGAAGCGGCGGCGAGGCTTTTTTTTCGCTATGTTGAGACACAACGGGAGCCTGGAGGCTAAAGTTCCCCTAGCGGCACAGTGACCTCGTTCATGCCTGCCAGAGACGTACCGAGACGCAGCTTTTAATTGATATTGATTTAGCATCTCTGAAAGTAGGCTACAGAGTGTTCATATTCGAAATATGAAAGTTTGAACAATGGGTGGGGTCTTACGTAAAGAGTGTCTTAACCACACCGCCTGTCTTCTCGAGTGAATGAGTTGTAAGGGTCATTAGTAGTCGAGTTTGGGTAAGACTTTTTAGAGTTACTGATCAGTTGTGAGGTCCGTGTCAGATTTTAATTGCAATTTAGGTACAGAGCAAAAATTCATACCGTTAAACAAGTTGGAATTCTTAGTGAAACCACGTAAAGTTTGGACGAATAATAACCAGGCACCAGAGCACGCGAGAGGTGCTCACGTATGGGGGGCTACTTCTGTTATTCTCGTCCACTAGGGGCGACTCGGAGACTTTTAAATCAACAGTCTATACATTACTCTTAAGAAGCGATCAACTTCGTCCACCAAGTAATACCTTGCAAAATCTCTACAAAAAATTACCTTACTTTACGTTCAGCACAACGTTCGTCCCACGAAACTTTCCAGCTAAGAAGTAGGGATGTACGATGGAAAGCTCGAATAAATCCCGAAGAAAAAACTTATACAAAAATAGAAAAAAGGAGGGTAATTCTGAGATAGACAGTAACATGAGAAAAAAGTACCGCACGACTTACGTAAGGGAGTATTGCACATCAGGCGATGACACAAACCGTATTAAATGGACCACTCCAAAAAGCACATGCTACCGCCAGTATCAACAGGTGATATGGCATAAAGTTTTTTCGGCGCAAGGAAGCCGTTCATTAAATAGATACATCAGGTCCTACTGCGTCAGCAAGTCAACAACATGCACTAAGGAGAACTATAATCGAGTAATAAAGTTGCGGCCGGGGTGCAACACAATAATGTTCCTCCTCAAAAGTGAGAGCCTTCTGAGGCAGAGGCGTCAGACGGCAGGCGCGGACAGAGCATCGCACTCCCTACTCCTCTGGCCGCCTGCGAGCAACTGACCCGAGGTCGCGTCTGACGAAGAGTTTTGAAGTTTGAACACGTCCTAGTGGCAAGAAGAGAAACCATGGACTTGAACCAGACGGCATCACGGATGAATATTCTATCACAGCGTTTCTTATACGGGTGACAATAGAGCTTGCAAAAAACGATGCGTGTTACTGAGACCTATTTACTGGAATTAAAACGTAAATGCATCTTTTATGCGGTCACACATCTTTCGTTGACTCGAAACCTTTTCACGCTTAGGGACGATGGCATTGTGGTTGGAAGATACGATCGTTTATTAATGTTCTGTAAGCGACGACCAAAATAGAGTCTGCATTGAGCACGCACTTAGGAAAGTTGTGCAAATTCAACGACACAATTATCAACTATTTCCTGCTACTTCCGTAGGCGATCACTAGCTCTTCTGAAACATCAGCAGCACAGCGAGAGAAGAATTGCAAGAAAAATCTACACATTTAATCTTAAGTTGGAATTTGAAAACATCACAAATAGTTGCTTCAATTATAATTGAAGCAAGGATTGAGCAGCGGAATCAATAATAATTTTTATCGATTCCGCTACTCAATCCTCAAAATGTGAAGCCCACGAGCTCAAATGAGCGGCAAAACGTTCACAGAGACGAAGATGCAAAACTTCATTAGTTCGAGCAACGTCTGCCACGCACAAGCTACCCTCGCACGACGACGCTCCGTCGTGAAGGCAAGTTTTGCTCGGCAGGAGAGCAGCACGACCAGGAAGCGGGGACATCAGAGCTGCCAACGGAGAACAATGCAGCAGCTGCAGCCGGGGGGAAGTAACGTGGTTCCAAAGAGAGGGGTGAAAAATTAATGGTTGTGTCTCTAGCCCATATGAAACGTTTTGGGCAATCACGATTTTCATTGAAATGTGTGCGCCAAATCAGAGTTATGAATGCAGAATCTGGCTGGAACGACAAAGAACGAAGGTTCCGCGACCACCGGAACGAATAATTGCCTTAAAAAAGTGAAATACAAAGTTCAAAACGAGCGAAATACAAAGTTCAAGACGGGTACAATACAAAATTCATAACTGACGAAATAAAAAGTTCAAGAAGAATAAAATACAATGTTCAAGACAGGCGTAAATACAAGAGCTAAGACGAGCGAAATATAAAGTTTAAGACACGAGAAATACAAAGCCAAAGACGGGCGAAACACAATTTAAAAGACGCGAAATACAAAGGCTAAGACGGGCGAAACACAGGCTTTGTAGAAATGCAAAGGATATGCCGGGCGAAATATAGATTCTACGATGGGCGAAAAACGAAGCCCTAGACTGGCGAAATACAACAGCGCAGACTGTTGGCATTGCAGAGCTCATGACGTGAAGTATAGCCAAGCCAAAGGCGCGAAGAAAAAATGGAAAACCCAATATGGTAGAAAATGCGGGGTACGGGCACTGCAAGGACAGGAGTCAAAACAGAATTAAAAGGAGAGGATGTGTTGGGGCCAAAGTGGCAGGCAATGCAGAGTCAGAAACAGTGCGATATGCAAGTTCTAAAACGGTAGACAGCGCACGATCCAAGACGGCACAATATACATCGCCGAAGACGTGATGAAGCCCAAACTTAAACGACGGTGCAGAATGAGATGTTAAGATACACCTAAAAAAAAATTACCAATTATTTAATGGGTCTATTTTTTCAATTAATGGGGGACGACATTGAAATGATCGAGTCGTATGCCAGTTACAGTAGCCTTTTATGACATTCGTCCTTGTCC
>VOMN01016083.1:0-10665 GCA_014899125.1 Orchestia grillus | reverse complement strand
TCATGACGTTACGAATACTTATTTGACCCACTGTAAATCGGATCTCTGACGAATGTAGCAACACGGAGAGATGATGGAGGAATTTGTCCCCACAGCGCGGCCGGACTGGAATTTAAAGCCATACGTCACAGTCCTAGGGGCTGATGTCCAAAGTTTTGGCCAGCGGGCGCCTCTACGTCGACTTTTCTTGCAATGGCTTCAATCTCATCATCATAAATCTCGTCCGCTTGCAACGCTACTCAAAACGAACCATGATTGCGTACATTTTGATGCGTTTCATTCAAGATAGACAGGTGTGTTCGAATTCACAGTGAAGCCTTTCAATGCAAAACAAAATTGGTTTCAACTACGTCGTATTGTTTTGTGACGAGATCTGTCTGTTATAGTACGTAAATGAGCAGAAAAATGGGAATTCAAATATCGATGAAAGCTTTAAAAACTTGCAAGCCATCGGAACAAAAATTGTCATTGCACTGACACGAATTAGTTAATGACAATGATATTAAATTCACAATGAGCAAGATTTATGAAATTTGGAATTATTCAACGAAACATGGGAAATTACAATACATAAACAGACGACATCGCCAAGGCTTATGAGGTCACTTTTCACCGCTCCACACAATATGCAAGGGGGGCCACAAAAACTTTTCTTTTTTTTTCAAATGCTTACAATTCCATAAATAAAGACCGTAAAAACTTCTATATGGTCTCACTTTCACCGTCATTTAATTTACTTTTGCTGGGATAAACCATTTTGCATTAACAGAAATAGTTCATTAACAGATGAATGATAAGCGAGAGTACGTTTGCACCCATTGACCGACAGAAGAGAGGAATAAAATACCAAGTTGAACCAGCTCACTATTGTAAAAGTCACGCGAAATAAAAGTACAATAATCACAGAGCAGTCATCTAGACACCGAAGTACGATTAGAGAGACATCGATGGATTGGTGGCACAATTATGTGAATGATTAAGGGGCCGGTAAGTACATCGCTGGTCGATCAAGGAGCACAAAGAGTAAAAAAATCTGCAGATAAATACATTTGTACTGCAAAAAAACTCTACAATCCATCCGAAGCACGATACCTCTGTAGTCACATCACATCACTATTAAACGCGCTTCTGTATTAATTAAGAAATTGATCTATTACATGTTCAACTACCATTTATTCCATAGTCCTACCTAACAATAATACAATTCGCGCCAAATGCCGAGTGTTGTATGTGGGACGTCGATATTAACATATATGTATCTTGTTTCAACCGTTTTTAAATTTTCTGATCAAAGTTCATTACACAAGACCTATTATTCCCAATTTCACCCCAGAGAGCGGTCTGTAATTAGCAATTAAGTTCATCAGTACAACAACCCTGAACTAATTAATTAACTTCGTTGGTCGATCGAATTCCCTACTGACATTCTAGGCAGCTCGAATGTTTCCAGTCATGTTATTAATTCGATGTTCTGCGGACAACATGCCAACTCCGGCTTGTCAGCCTTCGTAATTAGCTCCGAGTCCTTAAATAATCCTGTTTTTCTCTACAGCAGCTCCACGGAAATCCTGAATATATATACCTCGTTTCATTGAGAAAGTCAATTTTCGAAGTCAAGTTGACCAAGTCAGGAGAGAAGAAGGCATCCCTTGAACATAAAAATAGAGATTATAAATAACTATTCCCGAACGTATTGTTCTAAAAACTCACTGCATCAGCAAACTAATCATGCTTTCGCGACCAGATATTTATTTTTAGTGGCATACTTAGTAGTGCTAGTAAAACAGATTATAGAGCTTCAGTTACGCGGACTATATGCCGCGCCTAAAGGAAAGGGATGACCATTTGGTGTGGACTACAGAGATCGGTGAAGCTATAAAAAGCGTTTTTTGCAAATGAATTAAACTTCTTTTTACGAGAAAGAATTTTGCATTGAGAATAACATTAAGTCAATAAATTTTTTCTGACACGAAATGTCTTCATAATGAGCCAACCACAGAAATCACAATTCACCATGCGCACTGTCATTTCCGATTCAACCAAGTTTGCGCAGTTGAAGATTTCAAAATGCCGACTAATAATTAAAAACCAACTAAATCTATCGAAATTAAAACAATAAGTGGAAAGTTAATCTTAATACATAAATACGATTTTATGCATGTAAGCGCAGAAAAACGTATTTTGAAATACACTACGATTTCCCTAAGATGCTCAATATTTCGAAAGCCTTGCTTAGGCGTGAAAAATAGAGTACTTTATAAGGTGAAACTACTACTAATTGCCTATCGAAGGAAAAAATGTTGAAAATTATGCTCAGAAACAATTTGCGGCTGGCATCGTACGCCGACCAGAATAGAACTAACGAGATTTGCAGCACATGACATCGAGTGTACGTGTACGAACAGGCCAACAGTAATAATTTATCTTCATTTCAAACTAATGAGATGCACGGATTCCTTCGCACAGTAGTCTGACGAAAGGGACTTCGTTTACACGAAAGCATTTCGAAGAGCGGTTTCATTTTCGTAAGTACAATCGATAGCAGCAGCAGGAGCAGGCCGAGCGACCATTGTTGGATGTCTACCCGAGGTCTCAGCCGCACTGATGTCGCGTGTCTCCTTGTTTAAGTAGACGATTATTCATAAATGTAAGTCATTTTAAATACTACACACAAATTTTCTTTAGTTTCTATATGCTTCGTATGAAACTCTCGGTAAAAACTGCGTGGAATTTCTTATAGGAATCGTATTCATGTTTCTAAATATATTTCTAAATTGCCTTACGAGTGAAAATGAGAACATTCTCAACACTGATGTTGGAACGCGAACGCTCGCGGAAATTAGGTTTCAAAAACTGTGAACTACGCTGTATCATGAATCCAATTCTACTGAATATTGTTTCTAAGGTAAGTATTGAATTGATATGCTTCTCTCTTCCACCATTCGTTGCCATGTGGACGAGGCTACGCTCTGTTCGTCAGAGACACTCTTTTATTCGGGTTTATTTTACGAAAACGAAAGCGGTTTCTTGACATGCATTAGAAGTAACATTTACGAGCCACAGTTTCCGAACTTCACTTGTACTATTTACTTCAGAATGCTTTTAATTGTATCGCCTCCACGTATTTGAAGAACGAAAATGCCCCAATGAACTTAGATCGTATTGTTTTCTGCTCGTCGCTTATATGTGTGTAAGTGAGAAACTTTAGCGTAAGCCGCGACAATAGAAGAATAATGATCGTTATTCTACTTTCAAAATTCATCGCTGGTAGCTCTAACAAAAAGGCTTGTAGTCCTCTGAATTACTGTGAAACTACTTTCGGCGAGATGCAAATGCGGAACATCTGCATGATATTAATAGTATTTTGATATTCATATTATCTATTTTATTTATTTTATTAGGCTAACATTCGATTAGAATATGAAGTTTGACTTCATAAAAGGTTCATGCTACGGAATAAACTAGCGAAACATTCACGTCACCTTGTACATATTTCCGAAGATGAGCTACGTCACCATTGCTCCCCATGTTTATCTCCGACCTTATTTGTTTAATTTGTGTCAATAGGCTAATTTCTTCAGAGGCAGTCCTCTGGAATTGCATCAATGAGACTGATTGCGTCGTGTCTAACGAGACCTTGCTATCATCTCGCTCAGGAATTTCATTCCAATGACAATCATCACAGTCTGGTGCACGGGGTTTGGCGGGGATTCGTACCAGCGCAACCCAATTAGGGGTTTGTAGAACTATGTTCATTGGGGCATTTTCGTTATTCAAATACGTGAAGGCGATAAAATTAATAGCATTGTCAAGTAAATAGTGCAAGTAAAGTTCGGAAACTGTTCCTCGGAAATATTATTTTTAATGAATGTCAAGAAACTGCTTTCGTTTTCGTAAAATATACCCGAATAAAAGGGTGTCTCTGACGAACAGTGCGTGTCCTCGTCCAAATGGCAACGAATGGTGAAAGAGAGAAGCATATCAATGAAATATTTACCTGAGAAACAATATTCAGTAGAATTGGATTCATGATGGAGCATAGTTTGGAGTTTATAAAACCGAATTTTAGTGAGCGTTTGAGTTCAAACATCAGTGTTGAGAACGTCCTTATATTCTCTCGAGAGGAAATTTAGAAAGATATTTAGAAACACGAATACGATTCATGTATTAAAATTGAATCAGTATTTTATTATAAGGTAGCTGAAGGATGTTCAAAATATTGAAAGAAACTCGTTCGAAGAATAATTTTTCTTTCCTTATTTTACACAGAGCAAATGGAAACGAAAACCGCAGGCGCTCACCCCAAAGAACGTAGAGCACCTGACAGATAAAATTCGTTGCACGCACCGTGCATTAAATTCTCACAGCAGTTCAACGGTTTGCTGGATAAATTCAGCGGAAGGAAATGGAAAACTTCAAAAGAAAAATCTGAAATCTATTGGATTCGAGCTTCAAAAGTACCGGCTCATTCTGAACACAATAATATTTTGTTCAGCAAAATATGAAATAAAAAATTTTCGATTCCAACTAAAATGTTTACAAAATAACGTTTGAAAATGTGTGATGAAAATGCTAAAATATGGTGACAATAGACTAAGGTCAATAACAGTATAATTCATGGAAACGTGTTTTCAAAAGCTAGAAGAAAATCATTTTATCATAGAGTGCATCAAAATGAAATCGGTAAAAATATTAAAATTGAAATGACGATAGTGAGCTAACGGCTCTGTATGTTTCTTGAAAATTTACACCGCATTTTATTCAATCGTGGTAATAAAACTTGAAAGGACCAAGACTCTGAAGTTAGAAGATTAAAACTATGTGCATAAGAATTAATAATTTCAAGCGTTTTCATCCCAGTGGCTTAGATCAAATGACTCATTTCAGTCTTTTACCAGAGTGGAGAGATCTTAATTCAGATAATTCAGTCAAGGGTCCTCAGCGACTCTGACAAGCAGCTAAGTAGCGCTCGGTAAGTAGAGCCTGCAACACAGCGATGTGTTGTGTACACAACTGAGAACATGAGAACGGTTTTTCCAATGATTTTCGGTAAGAAATGTTTTTTTCAAGAATGCTGACCTCTTCACCTGCCCTCTCCTCTCAACACATATAACTTAGGAAGAAACATGTACGGAATTGCTCTCAGAGCTTGAAGGAAATGCCTTATGCTTCCAGAAAGCCTCCAAATTGCTCTATAAACTACTTATATACGAGTACCATGTCAAACACTCCATACCCAACTCCAATTTTAATATGTTCTTTTCATTGCAGAACCTTTCCAATCACAATTTGCAAAGCTAGCATAAGTCATCGACAATTGCGAGACAGTTCGTTAAAAAAATGCTCGATAGTGCGTCTAAAGAAAATTGGAATACGCCGTTACATAATACTCGCCTACTTGTGCCTATTGACGACGTACTAATTGACCGTCCAATTGAGACTCGTCCCCATAGCAGAATGGCCGTCCACGTGGTTTGGTCCGTAACTGCTTCCAAGTCCTAGCGAAATGTTGTCTAGTATTTTCACAGAACTCTATTATTCGTTCGTTTATTCTCTTGACATGAATGAATGAACAAACACAAAAAGCAATGTTAAAAAGTGACATATTTCTCGTTAGTGAAAAGTTTACTTACTTGGAATCTCTGATTGGTGCTAATGAGGCCCATACCAGAATTTAAAAGTTTGTTGATTTACTAAGTGATTTTAATGATGACTCCTTTAGTCCGATAATATAGCATTTTCCAATCCAAAAAAGAAGCCTAAAATATTGAAGTAAGCGCAAAAAATACTCAGCGGTAAGGCTGCAGATGAGAAAAAGCACATTATAAGTAAGGAAAGAGAGATTATAATCGAGGTGTCTTAGTTTCTATGCGGCGTACTTATATCTCCACAAACTGAACCACGCGACTGCATAGATGGATGGATGAATGCTGCGTTTGAGACGCGCAGGAGTACCCCGCCGGCCTGAGTTATAGTGACTCCCGCTGCTCATAGCTCAGAGTAATTAGAAAATGCCTTCTACAGAAACCTCCCCCCGAAATAAATCACCTGGTAGCCTTACTAACGTATGAAATTTGAACAGTTTCACTTACCGGTGATTGTACTCGTATTCCACTTGTGGGACACCAAAGTTCTCTCGCATAAAATAGTCGTTCTAAGCAGCTAGACCAATATTTTTGAGCGTTGAGGTACTGAGTTGACCATTTGGAAGAGTCTTATTCCAAATTCCAGCCAAAAAATGCATGCAAAAGCTACGTGTCTCGATGCATGCAAAACTATTTGCCAAACTTAGTTCGAAGAAACGAAAGCTTTCGTCTTCACATATTTACTGTTCACTTATTGGACTTGTTTGGTTGTACGGATATTTTTAAATTTGAAATCAATTAATGCCTCATTATCCACCCACCACTCGTTAGTTGCTCGCCAATTTCTTTTGAGTCCCTTCCCTCTTGCGCCAATAATTGCTCAGGCTTAAATTGCGCCTGGCAATTGTTTGTTAAACAGCAATTTCAATAACGCTGTACTTCCGGTGGAACCGAAGTATACAGATATGGATTTTCAATACCCACACGAAGCCGTTGAGCATCCTTTTCTGGTTTTACACCCCGTTTTTTTATATTGAGCTCAGCTGCCTTTTCCTTCCTACGCCGGTCTAAAATAAGGTGCACTTTCGAGAGCCGCGTTTGGGACGTTGAATTCTTCCGGAGAAGAGGTGATCTCGTTCTTATTTTTCAAGCCACTTGCCAGCCCACTCATCGATCTTCATCTGGTACTTTGGGCACCGCAATGGCGGCATTTGCTTAGCTCAGCCTCCCTCCCCAGGGCCAGCCTGTCACCAAAACCTGCGCCGCGCTACATTAGCTTGCTACACAGTAAGCTTGAAAAACTCGCGCTAAACTTGGCCCAAGTCCTAAAATCAAGGGCAAAATATCAATCAATATGGACTCGCGCTTTCAAAACTTAAGCGCTCAAAATTCCTTCCGTAATGCGGGCTGCAGAACAAGTTTTGGCACGTCACCGTCCTCGGCACCAGACCGTCACACTCTTGTTAGTGTGGATATAGGCAATTTTCCCTGCTACGACGCCTACATTGTGGGCAAAATCGACCCGTCTAGCCCACTCAATCGTGGTCCTAGCATCTCCACGCAGGAGACAAGACATCACGCGATGCTTCCGTTGCATGAATACGCTGAAAAGATGGTCTTTACTGCCACCAAACATCACTGAACGAAGCAGAATGAGTTATATAGAGTATCGGACGTTCGAATGAAGACAACCGAAGGCAAGAATAAATAGAAGTAGGGATATTTTTATACATAAAAATTCGTTAACGCTTGGAGTGACTATTTGAATAGTGCTACATAAATTCCAAGAAGATTTTTAGCATGATCGCTCAATTTCCTTCACGTACATGTAGTTGCAAGGTTGAAATTTACTCCAAACAACATGAAGTTGTGGGGACAAAACTATGTTCAGGAAAGTGTAAATCCATCATCGACGTACGGCGAACAAAGAAAATCATTCCAAACTTACATACTCTGAAATGTTCAGCCACGAGAGCCTACTCTTGTAGAAATTTATTCATTATGAAACCACTCTAAGCTACGTAAAAGCAAAGACATAAATTCTGATCAGCTCCCTTACCTGATCGTCACCGCTGAAGCTCGCGCCAAGCCACCAAACCCGAAAAAAACGTTTGTTTATACCAGAAAGTTCGACTTCGTTAAAAGATTCATTTCATTAAAATGAGGTACAGAGCACTGCGAGACCCTGATGGAATTAGCATAATTAGCGAAAGGCAGTCAATGAATTTTTATTTTCGGTAATCATTATTGAACGCACGGCCCTATGAAAATATATCACATGTATATCTGTCGATGCTTCAAGGTAATTTAATGTATTCATCACAATGCAACTCAGTGTGGTAAAAGAGGACTCAATTTGATAAAAAAATAACTCAGTATGGTAAAAAAATAACTCAGTATGGTAAAAAGGACTCGATAGGGTAAAAAGAGACTCGATAGGGTAAAAAGAGACTCGATAGGGTAAAAAGAGACTCGATAGGGTAAAACGGACTCGATAGGGTAAAACGGACTCGATAGGNAAAGAACTCGATAGGGTAAAAAGGACTCGATAGGGTAAAAAACAATTCACTGCAGATAGGTAATATACATTACTTCACAATTGATAAAACTAATTAATTTGTATGTTCATTAATTGTACAGCAAAATGGAACTGAGTAAGACTAAATTTTTTCATTCGTAATTTTTTTCGAAATACCTTTCCGGTATGGAGACTCACTTAACCCCCATTTGGTTTAAAACATAGTATGTTCTATAAGAAATGTGAAATTTGAAGGATGAATTGTTCAACGAGCTGTTAATGGCATGATAATATCTTGCAAATGTCCCATAATAAATGTCTCCCGCTGAGGATCAAAGCCCATTATGACCCATGCAACCCATTACTTCACCTGCATGCATTCATGCGCTGCTCGCAATGTCAATATGACCCATGCAACCCATTACTACACCTGCATGCATTAATGCTCTGCTCGCAATGTTAATATAACCCATGCAATCCATTACTTCACCTGCATGCATTAATGCGCTGCTCGCAATGTTAATATGACCCATGCAACTTCACCTGCACGCATTAATGCGCTGCTCGTAATGTCAATATGACCCATGCAACCCATTATTTCACCTGCATGCATTCGTGCGCTACTCGCAATGTCAATAAGACCCATGCAACCCATCACTTCACCTGCGTGCATTCATGCGCTGCTCGCAATGTCAATATGACCCATGCAACCCATTACTTCACCTGCATGCATTCGTGCGCTGCTCGCAATGTTAATATGACCCATGCAACCCATTACTTCACCTGCATGCATTAATGCGCTGCTCGCAATGTAAATATGCCCCATGCAACCCATTACTTCACCTGTATGCATTAATGCGCTGCTCGCAATGTCAAACTCAGCCCCTTATATGGAAACCCTTGCATGGTTTAATAAATGGGACCTCTCGTTAAAACGCCGTCCTGCAACAGTTGAATCAGTCAAAGAAGTGTCATCTTTTGATCCTGTTGTTGTCATTACTGAAAGGAAAGATTTGAAAGCCTATTGTGATCGAGTTAAGCTATAAAATTGACGAGTACCTGCCTGACATGTCGCAATGCTCATTCTATAATGCTACTAGTAGCGCTTGTTTGTTGCTACTCACATCACTCAGTAATGGTACTAGTAGTGCTGGTTTGTTGCTACTCACCTCACTCTGTAATGTTACTAGTAGTGCATGTTTGTTGCTACTCGCCTCACTCTGTAATGTTAATCGTAGTGCTTGTTTGTTGCTACTGACCTCACTCTGTAATGTTAATTGTAGTGCTTGGTTGCTGCTACTCACCTCACTCTGTAATGTTACTAGTATTGCTTGTTTGTTGCTACTCACCTCACTCTGTAATGTTACTAGAAGTGCTTGTTTGTTGCTACTCACCTCACTCTGTAATGTTAATAGTAGTGCTGGTTTGTTGCTACTCGCCTCACTCTGTAATGTTACTAGTAGTGCCCTTTCATTGAAGCACGCAAGGAAGCAAAAAAAATCTTAAGCTCTCTCACAGACCCAGACTCTAATTTAATAAGTAAATAACCTATCAGATGTTAACCTTATTGACATACCCAACTAAGCTTTACCAACTGTAGTTTATATCCTCTTCAGCTGCAAGTCTAATCTAGTGACCAGTTATCACAGCCACTAGTTCAGTGTTGAACCCGTGAGTTAGTTCTAGTTATGGTTTAGTATGAACTATCGAAACCAAGGAACTTAGGCACACTGTGTGTTCCCACACAGGATCCTCTAGAGCATAGAAACAGCAAGTCATGAATGAAGAGGTGAGAAAAGACAAAAAGCGATGTCGGAGGGGGTGGGACAATATATAAAAGCAAAGTGAGTACGAGAGACAGAAGTCTCGAAGGCCTAGCTAAAGCTGCTGTGACCTAGCAGTGTCCCCTGGGGATGCCAGTCCCCATAGCACAGGATAGACACCCTTAACTTCACCCACCCCATTGCCTGTGGTCTAGCTTATGCCCGCTGAGCGCAGGGTTTAACTTGGTATCACTACACCTTTTTAAATTTAAACTGAAATAAACCAAGTTCAAATCAAATCAGCAATTTCAAATAAAAATAAATCAATTTGAAATTAAAATAAATCGATTTAAAATTTAAATTATTCAATTAAAATTAAAATTATTCAATTTAAAACTAAAATTATCCAAATTCAAAATAAAATATATCAATTCCAAAATAAAATTCAAACTGGAAAAGCCCATTTTATCTTATTAGTTCAAATTAAATTAATTACAATAAAAAATACATGTGATTACAAGTATTACAGGCCATCCCGTTAAAATGTCGATAATATAGTTTTTTAAATTCGTCTTGAAATATGAAGATTTGCGAAAAATGATTACAAATATACGTGCTTATGAAGATTAATAATTGTCCATATAGCTGAATAAACATGTACTACACCTTTTTAGCTTCAAATTAAAAAATGTAAAGTTCAAATTAAAATAAGTAAAGTTCAAATTAAAATACGTAAAATTAAAATTAAAATACGTTAAGTTCAAATTAAAATATGCAAAATTAAAATTAAAATATGTAA
>VOMN01016049.1:0-24537 GCA_014899125.1 Orchestia grillus | reverse complement strand
ATTCAACGAAATATCCATCAAACGAAGAGGCACACAACAAGTTTTGTACCATATAATTGAACTGCTTTAGGTATAGAGTCGCTTATATCGAAGTTGAATTACAATTATAACTACCCTCTGCTTCAGCATGACGAGAAACTTTCAATATTTGCCCATTTTGCGCATTTCAGCCATATCGACAAGCATCTATAATTTGAATCATTACAAAATAATGTGTAGAAAATATCTTGGAAAAAACGGCTCTCTGTATAATTACGTAATAATCGGAGTGAAGCGATGAATGCTGGTAATAAAACAATGTTGTCACCAACAAATGGGATTGACTTTCACTTCAAGGTATCCGCTCTAAAAACCCCGACTCACGTGCTTGCGATTTAAATTTACTGCGTCTCATAAGATGGGGTTGATGTTGGCCTACACATCGTAGTTCAACCTTCCACGTTTATTCACACGAGTAGGAGATTGTACTTTCAAAGAACGCTCGTTAAAATAGAAATAAATTATTATTCGAAAACTCAGTGTTACTTTTTTGCCCCGGCCATCTATACTGAGCGATAATTTCTCATTAATGGTATTACCTTTTGCAAGACGTCAATTTTACGCTTCGAATGGAGCGATGCAATACAAGTTTCCAATTTGCCGCTCGGTAATTTACATGGAAGGCCTGTTGCATAATTGTAGTAGGTCGTTTGGTAAATACTTTGACAAGCGTGATAACCTTCCATTAAAAATTAAAAAAATCGAGAAACAGCCCCAAAAGTGAATTTCATTCACTATATTGAAGACAACTCAAAATTGCAAAAAATTTGGGCATAAGTTTAAGTTTTGTCTTCAAAGTATGACACTTTATTTGATGAAGCATTGTCTCATGATCTTGCCGTTATTTTAATTAAAGGCATTAAGTAATGGTGTGATCAAATAGCCCCAAAAGATGAATGAAAGATGCACAACAGCATTTGAAATTTGTGTAGAAACATTACGACGAAATCAGATATTAGGTCAAGTTTTCATCATCCGTCATGAATATAGTCAGTTCTACGTTCAATTAACTTCCAAAAACGATGTGTTGTCCACAAAACTAACTGAATGTAATTCTCACTTAGATCAGTTATCTTTTTTAAGTATTGTTTTCCACACAATAGTAAGACAATGTATATTTTGTAATATGACTAGATTTGCTATGCCTAACGTGAAATAAAATAAAGCCTTTTTTTCGTGTGGTTAATAGTGCTTCTCTTACTCTGCTTCGTTATTCTTATTTAGTTTGTAACAACATTTCAAGGGATACGAAAGTTAACTTCTTAATTTTTAAAGTCGATTATGAGGCAACTATCGCATCAATATCTTTCAATAACTTTTACCTTCTCACGATCTCCGCGTGACATTTGCTTTCTTCGCCGGTGACCGTCATTTTAACTCTTCAATAATCACCTACTTTGGTTTGGAATGGTAACTCGAATCGTAGTAATCATTGCAAACAATTGAAAATCATAAAAGAAAAATTTGATGTAGTTCCGTAAAATTGGCTCGCCGTGTTAGAATAGTATTCAACATTACCCAACATCTAACTAAACGACTCGAATCTAATTCTAGAGACATTAGTTCCCCCCTTTTTCAGGGAGCGAGTCAGCCTCAGGTGATTGTGCCCCCACCCCTTTCCTCTACCCCGCACGGCATCGCAGCAGCCTTGCCCTGGGCACTAACGATCGTTGACCTCAGAACGGTGCAAAAAAACACTACTAGAAGACGAAAAATAAACGGGAAGGCCGAACGACTCGCGCCGATTTTCAGAAGAGCTGAAATTTCACTCGAATGCAAAAGTGTACAGAGTGGTTAAGAATACGTGAAGAATTTTAGCTGATGTATATCAATACAAAAAATTATTTAAAGGGAGGTCTTTTAGAATGTACAGACAGCTGGTTTCAAACCCTGTGGAACAGTTCCATATTTAGAAAAGACTTCAAATTCTCAGCAAACTTTGTTCTCACTGAGTTAAAAAATATCCCTGGAACAACTAATTTGCTTTCAAAAGCAAAATTTATGAATTTGCGAACTAAAAGAGTGATCAATGCAAGATTTTAGGTCTGATGTATCATCAGTATTGTCTCGTCAATCCAGAGGAACCTACGAAAAAATTGAGAGCAAAAGTGACATTATTCAAATATAAGATTTAAAATATCGCTTTAATCGCCTAAATCTAAAACAATTAGTGGATTTTCTTAATTTAAAATATGGAAAAATAATTGATCAATATTAAAAATTCATTTCTGATCATCTCATTTTATTCTCTGTACTTGTACTAAATATGGAAAGGCACGCGGCAAATGAAATCCTTTTTCCTTTTCTAGATTACATTTTCATGCACCCTATCTTGCTCATATAAGCATGCGTGTTATACAGGGTAGCAAATGACATTTAGTCTACGGTACGTTATTTCAATTATATGATCAAGTTTAAGCCAGGGAAATTTTTATAACAGTACAATGAGTATTACCATTTTAATTAGTGGTAGTTTTGCTCTATGCATATACACTACAAAATTCATTCCAATTTACAGCCTGAACCTGGCGATATATTTTCATTCCAACCCCGGATCAAACACTAAAATGATAAAATATTAAACATTCTCGACAGGTATAGCCTATGATGTGCTACAACCAATTGTGTACTGTTAAGCATGAAAATAGTACAATTCTTCGGCCTCAATGGAAAAGTTTGCATTAATCCAATAATACATCTTTAAAATACCGCTCACAGTACGTGTCAGCTATAAAATCTACGATAAAAGTTTATTTGCTCCCTCACTGACTATTACTTCTCTGGTTCTATTCCCTGCTAAATGAAACACCGGGAACAGTACGAGCATCGAGAACTCCGCGCCCAAGTACCGGAATGCATTTGAATATTTTCGACTTCAAAACTCCTCCTGTGCTACAGATGCCTGCAACCGGCCTGCAGGCTGGCTGCGGTTTGCGAAGTTCGTAATTCCTGTGAGATTGGAGCCCTTCTCGCCGTGCTCAATGTAACAGCTTTCAGTACTTGTGAAAAGCCGTTACAATTATGCATCAGGAAGTGATCTTTTTACACTTGCATGCTATTTCCTTTTTTATTTATTTTTTCCAGAAACTCACTGGAAATCAGCACTGCTCCTCTCATCAAATATTAAACGTTTTACTCAGTAAATTGAGTACCAAAGTTTGCACACACGGTAAATGAGCACGTTTTTTAACATTGACCGTATCAATCAGAATTTTATGTATCTAATAGTAAACTATTCATTTTCCCTTGCCGAGCAAAATTCTACTGTAGTATTGACTCACTACCGTCAGAAAGTGCAGGGCGGTTTGAAGAATTTGAGGCCTTTAATAGTAATAAAACACTAAAGTCATCAACTTTCACACGCCCACAAATGTTGTTGATTCTAGTACCAGGCCTACATTCCAATGTTAACAATTTGGACCTTAGAAATTACAGCTTTGAAGCTCAGTGCGACTCGTAAATGTTCAAGCTTTCAACTTCAGGTGCCTGTCGTTGAGAGCAGCAACGAGCTCGGACACCTTAATGAGTTAGTCGTTAATTCAGTTTACTGCGTGAATGTTTAGGCGATTGCGTGGCACTGCGACAGAAGCAAGGCTGCCTCAAGTGAACTTTCTCTTTTGCATAAACTTGCCTGAGATGAACTCCTCCCTCGCACCAGGGGCTCGCCGGGACCGGGTAGCGTGCTGGGCAGAGCGACAGGTGGGCGGAGAAATGCTCGACCGAGCAATTGAGAGACACAAAATTGCTGACGCTGTTCATCAATGTTCGACTTGGCGGTCGAATTGTAGGTTGCTGGAAAGGATTGTTGAACTGTGCGTTGATACGCTGTATAGCTGGTAGTTCAGGATAGGATGACATGCAATATTTTATGTTGAAGTATAGGAATTTAGGAAATGGGTTCCGTAAAATGAACCTCGTCGTTTGACGGGACGTTCAATAAACCACTGGACTTAAAAGCGTGTTGTTTTCTTTTCAGTATGAACCATAAAGCTACGGTGCAGTCACCATTATATTTTCGTTTCATTACCGAGTACATTTCAGGTAATTAAACGATGGTGAGCAAAATATGTGTTTGATTCGAGTTACTAAAGCACTAGAGGACGCGCTTACATACTTAAGCACTAGGGGACGCGCCCCACCGAAAATGGAGGGACAAATGAGGTTAAATTATTAAGATGCCCTCTTACTTACGGTATGTCTGGCATGAAATAACATTATTTTCAGTATCACTGATACGGACTGCCTTAGCTGACGGTCTCGCTATTAGTTTAGGAATACAAGCCCGGAAATTTTCTCCTATCTAAATCCTCAAGAGAGTGACAAAGAGACGGAGGGACGGAAGGATCAACCAAACAACACTGGGCCATTGTTGTATAGTGGGATTGTTTTGTCACAGTTTAAGAGTTTCACTCACTTACAGAAGAAGATATTCTATTTCACTCAGAAGTATCGCTAAGCCATGCATGATATTTTTGATTTCTCAGCAAGTTTTCAATTTCCACGGAAACTTTTTTTTTTACTTGACATACTTTTAAATATGCCAGACACGTATTAAATAGGCACAAGTCATCGAAGAGTGGTTGAACCGAAATACAAATAATTACTACTGAAAATAAAACAACTTGCAAATGAACCTACCTCGTGCTGTGTCCGATTATATTCAGAAATTATCCATCTTTATCCAGCATCCCTTGCTTAGTTTGAGAAATACGGCTATTCACTTCAAGCTAACATATTAAAAAGTTAAGTCGCATATCCTAGGCTGAGCCTATCCAGATGTGTTCTTGACCACCCCCGCTCGGCTCTCTATCAAGGAGAGACCATTGACCCCTACTTGGCCCCTGCCCAGCTCGCCCAACACCTGCCCAGGCCGCTTTGTTTGCTCTATCCCGGATGCCAGCGGGCGCAAAAACTGGTGAAGAGAGCGGCCTTCTCCTCCTCTCCCATCCCGCCCCCGCGCACTTCATAAAAGCGCCCTTCTCCTTATTAGTCGTTCGTTTTCTCACTCACCTTCTATTGCATCGAAATTCCTGACTCTTTTTTTATCGTTAATTTTGTCGTTTGGGTTATCCAATTTCTAATTCTTCTTTTTTCTTCATTATCCATTGCGTGCTTCTCTTTGCACCTTCACCAATGTTTTATTTTTGAACTCTTCTCCTTTCTCAAAAGCATTTATCCGCATTTTCACTACGTTTTCACTTCTTTTTTTCGTACTCTACGTCTCTCATAACCTCGTACATTCTAGGCCCTCACAAATGAGAAAGTGATGTAAATCAATTTATCTGGAATTAATGGAAGCTCACAAAATAACCCACATACGTTTGCTTCCCTGGTCTCGGGTTCACAGGGTTTCTGCTTGCTGCAGGCAGCTGCAGCTGCAATTGACTGCTTTGAACAGTGTCCACTGGCACGACCTTGAGCAACATTTGATGCACCTGACAGCTGCATTTTGCAAAACTGCATCATAACTTGTGTAGTATTACGAATCTCTTAATAAACGAGTGTGCGGAGGGTTTCATCGCAAAATTTTCAATTCATAGCACGTTAACAACTGAAACTATTCAGTAACTCGGGAACTTAGCGAAAAACATTGTAAATGTTTGATTCAAAGGTGAGTGAAACATAAAGACTTTACGAAATTGACATGTGTTCTTGAAATATTCTCCGGTTTCAAAAATGATTTGTTGTACACCACGGAAATAAAGTCACCAACTTTCCAAAAGTTTTCTGCGCGATATGGTTTCTCAATAAAAAGTATACAGCAAATGGATGTGAAATACCAATTGAGTCAGCCTCTCCGTCATGACAAAACTGGAAGCTGAGTATTCGTTACATTGAATCGTCAACCACTGTTTTTTTTCCTTTTTTGATGAACAGGTATCCGTCTTTTCATATACAGATGGCTTTCGTTTTTAGACAAAGGGAAGATTTCCGCCACTAACAAATGAATTTCAAAAATCTAGTTATAAAGTTAAAAAATGCAATAACAAAAGCCAATTTCAGTGATCACGTTTGTTGAACGCCTAAGGCAGCCATGGACGAATAATTTTGAAATCATGATTTTGGCATCACGGAAGTTTCTATTGTAGCATGGATGCCAAGATTTGGGCTACCATGAAATTTTTTATAGAGAGTTGATTTCCGTCTCGAGGAGGTAATTCAGCAGTGACATAGTTTTCTATAATAACAAAAAATAAAACTTTCAGAAGCATGAAGTGCTACGGGTAGAATCTTTTCGGAAGCAGAGAACTTCAGATGAAACAACGTACGTGTTGTAAATGAAACAATAAATTAAGTACTCATGTATTGGCGTTGATGATGACATGATTTCTATGGCATTCATGAAATCATTTCCTGTGCATTTTTTCTGTAAATGGAAATTTAACGCTAAACTATAGCAGAACAAAATTTACGTCTTTAATTTTCAATGATCGAGAATTTTGGGTATTCCGTCAGGGGTACTTTAAGTGTTTTATACAATTTGTCGCTTTCCTCTAATCCTTGTGAGAGATACGATTGAAAGCGTCGAATCCTAAGATTTTATTGACGCCTCGTTGCGGTTTCTTACTTGGAAACTTCCCTGGGAATATATTCCTTATGTTTTTGTATTGAACCATATTTAGTACGAATCATTTGAATCATTTTATTTATAACAGGTTTGCTCGTCTGTTACGTTTCCCATTTATTGAGTTTGAAGATATATTTAGAACGATGCTTTTAAATTCTCTTCTTTAGTTACAAAACTCGAGATTTTGACTACATATTTCCATACCGTTGAATTCATTGAAGAGCCTTTCTACCTACATATTATATGGGATATGTACTTTTCAGGAACGTTCATTTCCTTCTTAATTTCAATTTCCAGCGTATATATGTTTCACCCGTATTCTCGTCTTTTTATTGGCCATTTTTGGAATAATTTTTTTAAACATAGAGTAACATAATTTTCCAGACAATTTTTTTCTTGTATAGAATATTCACCTATTCGCCATCATCTACTCCCTTCTAGATATATTTTTTTCTTAATCGTCTCCTCAATTGTTCTGAAGGATGACTGTAAAATCATTTTAAAAACTCGAAGTATGTAAAATCCTAATTTGAAAGTTCATCAATATTTTCATGAATATGTGGAATCAGTGAGTTGAGATTATCATGTAATTCGATTGTCTAAAACGCTTTACTTTGAAAAATTACAAACCTGAGTTCATTTGTACCATTCATTTTATCTTACCAGAAAGCATAATCAGAAAGTGCATGCAAGAGTTTAGCGCCGTACATCAAAAGCTTAGCAGCATCTTCAATATCTCAGTCTCTGAGCTCCAGCGCTCCAAATCGTAAAACATATCCAGACCAGGTTGAGACCCTGTATTTTCCGCCGATACCGAGCGAAGAATAGCACGAAAACGTATTGATAGAGAACAATTTTCCCAAATGGGCCTACTCCTAGTATTATGCAACCGAGTATGTCTTAATAATTGAAATTCAAGTAGCACTCATGACAAGAGAACTCAATCTAATCTCATAAGTCGCTAGCTAAGATTGCTTCTCCTTAGCTTTACAAAGCTGCCAACAGCGGGTTCTTTTAAACGTATGTAGTTCTGAACTAATGACTGAATCTAAAACATTGTTCATCATTGTAACGAGTTAATGGGTATTAAACGATCTAGAACCAATGAAGTCTGATATTGAACGAGAAATTTTTGTCAATGATGTTCGATGCTTTTTTTGAGTTTACATTTTTGTTGTCCTTATTTTAAAAACCATTTTGAAGCTCTTTTATTCATACTAAGTATTTAACACATATCTCTTTTACTTGTTTTCGAGAACTCATGATAGTTGTTTTTGTCCTCGCTCCATTTTCTTCCAGACATTTTAAAAACTATTTCATTTTTCTTTCGAACGCTTTTGTACACACATTTTACATTTACACAATCGTATACCGACAAACATTCCTAAAACTTTTTCAAATTCTCTGCTCTCAAGCTCTATGTTTCAACAATATGAGAAACAATGTTTGGTTTCTATTTACATTTTATTTTTGTGACGATACCGTTTAATTTTTTTTTTATTTTAGCTCACAACAAAACTTGTGAAATTTATGCCGTATTTTCATAAGATTTATGCAATGAAATATGATCTTTAAGAACTTCTCCGGTACAGTATCCTACTCATTCAGCTGCCTTCCTTCACTTAGAGTGATTCTGCAATGCACTCCTTTGTATATTTCGGAAGCTGAAAACATTTCCATTCGCTGCTCATGACATAGGTATTTTGTTTGTCTTCTTTAGTTCAAAACAAGTTCTTTAGTTTTTTAAATGGAAGTCTAACAATGCTATTTTCTCACAAGTTTTGCGCTAAAATAGGCATCTTCTTCATGAATACTCAGCACATCCATTCCATAAATATGACACAAAAACCAGTATACTTTCACTATTTTTGCAATCGGAATTACTGTACTTTCACGTAATACGTAGCACTGCACCTCAACACGTTTTGAGCAAAGGTAAACAATTTCAGAAGTGAAATATTAATGAGCCCACTATGATGAAAATTTACTAATGATGTACATTCAAAACACATCCGAACACTGTATACTGTTCTTGAATTAGCAGGAGAAACTTGGAAGTCGTGGTATGAAGTACTTAAGAAAGAATCTTAACGCGCATGGTAAAAAAAATTATGCACTCACAGAAGCCGTCAGTCACCGGTACATCTCTAATAAACGAGAAAGTGAGAGTGAATGCTATTGGATTATCATTCTTAATAAAATGACAAAAAACTAGAACGACCGAACTCTTTTGATGTTGGGCAAAACTTGTTAATTCCAGAAAACAGTTTCAGTTACATACTTCTGACGTGCACTCCCATATGTTTTAAGCTTTTTTCAGTTAGCTGAGGCTTGAAAAGTTGTTCAAAATCTTAAATAACTATCAGTGCTATTTTAAAGAACCTTGTACGATACGGAAGCCCAAAGGGGCACCACCTTCAATAACGGTACTGGTAACTCCTTTGCATCACAGACTTTACTGTTGTTCAGTAAATTTTCAGCATGAGTGTACCAAAAAATAGATGGCTCTAATTCATTCATTTTCAATTCATTTCATTATAGAAATTCTAAGTTCGTAGAAATTCCACATTCGAATCGTGCGGGTGAAAAAGTCTTTCGAAGCTATGACCATTTGACCGTAACATTATGTCGACGTGTAAAAGCAATGAGTTCACGGTTTCATTTTTCTGCAAACATTGCAAACAGTCACAAATTGAAAGAATGGGCTTTATTTTAAGGATCGAATATGATGCTTTTGAGCTACCAAGAAGAACACTTCATTTTTTTTGGTTACCAGAGAGTGCCTAAGAAAAACTCACTGAACAGCATTTTCACGAAAGATCTTTCCTTCGAGTTAGGCGTCAAATTCGATGCAATAGTCATTAGTTAACGTTAACACTGTTATCGGATCAACAGAAACTGTAGCAGAAAATACAGGAAGAGTAGGCTATATTTCTTCAAACACGGAGAGAACATTTTCGGAGTCAGTAAATATCAAAAAATCTTTTTTTTTTATTGCATCAACTTCAGGGAACTTACCAAAAAACTCTCACTAGCGATGCTCTTTAAGCTAATACTATCATTCTTCATAAACACTAGCTCACAAAATAACCTGAACAACAAAATTTGAAGTGAACGCACTCACGGAAGCTGTCAGTCACCGGTAGAACTCTCAATTGGGTCTTCACTGATCCAATTGAACGCAAAACATAAATAGAACAATATGGCCCAATTGATAATGTACTATTGTTTTCAGTACAATTCTTATTAATGCCTAGCTATGTTGCATTTGCACTTAAATGATATCCGTGGAACCAATTGGTCAATTTTTGGCAATCTCGTACCTAAAGGGAAAAAAAAGCGTAGAATGGAAGATATTTACAAAAAACGTTTCGGAATTTCCCCATTCCACAATCAGTGATGCAGATTTTTTGTAATGAAAATCAACCACTATGATTCTTTAATTTTGGAGTTGTAAAAAAATAATAAATATAATTTTCTCTGTAAGTATTAAAAATAACTAATAAAACAAAAATCTTTACCTATCTACATTCACTAGTCGATATGCTGCTCACACAGTCATCTACTCATTATAATTGGGGGTTGAGAATACTTTTTCAGAAAACTTTTCATTATATCTTTGATATTCTGACCTCTTCACCAATTATGCGCAATTTTCCTTTCCTTGCTACTCAACGAACAATAAAATAGCACGTGGTCCCCCCCGGTCATCTTCATCGTCTGCATTGGCAGGTGTCTATTGGTCTATTGTAATGGCATTATAATTGAACAATTTCTAATATCTCCTTGAACGTTAAAGTCCCACGGCTTTACTCCTCTTGGTAACTCAATTTCTGTGGAGGTATTGTGCTTTTTCTTCCTCGCTTCTACCATGGCAACATCACTAAAAGTATTTTTGTATCAACAGGCATATTGGCAATGTTTTGTTTGTAAGAATCAAATTTCAAATACGTTTTTGAAGACTACGCGTTTTCTTATCATATGTAACCCTCAGTGCTCAGTTGAGGAATGACAAATTAATGCAGAGCTATCAGTTCACTGATACAACTGTAGTAGCCGTGGATGTTCAGTTAGCATTGGTTGGCTCGAGCTAGACTTGTTGGTGCCGGCCAACACAAACTGATGAGCTACAGTAGGTTGGAGAAGCAGCCTGCTCTTATTACGGCCACATCCCAGATTGTGATCAAGCTTGTATTTTAAAATAAAGGTAAGGCTCAGATAACACTTTAAAAATTTTGACGTGTTGCCAGACTAAGAAATCAAATCAGATGTTGTTGGTGAATAACGAGGTCACATTTATACTGCTGTCGCAGCCCAGATGTTAGTCAAGTTCGTTCTTGAAAATAAAGGAAAGGCCTGTATAATTTATTCATGAATTAAAACGTGAAGCAAAAAATAAAAAAGTCTAAGTTACTGTCAACCATGTATGCAGGAGATGATAAAGTCACATGTACTAGAATGGCAAGTGAAAATATTACCTAAAAGACAACAAATCTTATTACATTGAAATTAGGAATGTGTGTAGATTTGTTTACATGAGATTCACTGATTTTTGCCTAATTTAAATGGTTGCTTTCGAACTTGGAATTATACCATCCTGCTCCAAAGGTTGATATCATCCGCCTTACAGAATACCGTTACAGCAGAAAGCCAAGCCGTAGACTTTGTTCGCGTTCGATGATAAACTGTCAAAACGTTGCTCTGGCAATTGGTAATCCGTTTGGGCATTCCTTGAACGACTATATTTTAAAGACAGTGTAAAGTTGAATGACACTTTGAAGACAAAAGTGATACATTTTCATCTTGTTTACACCCAGGTATTTTGTTTCGGTTATAACTTCTCCTTTTCAACTTGTTCTACCAGCCTACTCGGGCAATTGTGGGTTAGATTAAACAAACTCGTGTGAAAGTAAGAGTGAACGTCATCGAATTAGTATTTTTAACTAAATGACGGAAAAATTTGAACGCTCGGACTGTATAAAATTTCGCACACAAACTTGTTGCTTCCTAAAAACAACATCAGGAGCGACAACAGCGCCATTCGACGTTCGAAACATTTTAAATCCAGCGCAGGTATCCAAATCTTTGGCCGAGAAATTGTTAGAACTTGCTGGTAAATAATTCAAAACTTTCATCATATCGTTCAGAGAAAAACAACTGTTGCGGATAATATTCCTCGGGGTGGATAACACCTTTCTTTCTAGTCACGGTTGTCGATACTGGTATTCTTTGTACGAATTAGGGGAGCTGTGTGACTGCAACCGAACGCAAATACGTGAGAATTATGTCCGGGCAAACGTGGCCTCCATAAGAGCATGCGAATTGTCTGCAATGACGCAAACCCATGGAGTCAATGATACGCTTCAAGTATTTCAAACCTTTCTTTCCACAAATTTGGTGAGGTTTCAAACGGTAAATTGAAGCAAAGAAGGTAGGAATAAGGCAGAGATTGAGTTCAAAGTACAGCACAAAGTACAACGTGTAACAAAGCACGACACAAATTCATCGCAAGGTGCCTCACAAATTTTAACTTCTGGTAATCAGTTAATTTTTTTTCGACTTTGTACCCCATTTCAGTGAATGTTGAAAAGAATCGAGCTAGAAACTTGAGTGAAACATTTTAATAAATTAAACAATTTTCTGTTGGTTAGATTATATTGTGTCTGGTTTTAATTAATTCTTTAGATGTGTACAGCTCGATTTTTCATTCTGGTTATAGCGTTTATGTGATTGTATCATTGTACAAGGATCTGGAATAAATTAGTTCAAAATTGAGCGCGTGAATTTTTTGTCGCGAAAAATATCGAGGAACATAGAACTTCCTTTCTGTTCAATAAAGTATTTTAGAGTTTAATTACTAGTGGCCGACAAACTTATAGTTTAGAAACCAGGGAGAAAATGTACCATAAATAGTTCATAGAAAGTCAGCCTTAAGCTGAAACTAAGAATTCCATCCACACTGCGACGTCGTAAAGCAGGCTACCCTGTTGTGGTTATGAAAAAATCAGCGAACAAATGCCCTTACGAACACATGGACGCACGCAACTTCCCCACCTATCATCCATCATACACACACAAATATATTCTCTTTCACACAAACGCAGCCATTGCTTATTTTTACTCCAAACTCTAAACTGTCATTGGAATACAACCACCATTTACCCAATTGTTATTAAATATTATTATATTTTCGCGTCAATTTGAGGTCGTTTTATCGCAGGAGAAGAAACAAACAAGGGCTGGATAAGTTGGTGAAACTTGTATTAATACTTGAGATATTTTGAAATGAAGTAAGCTTAAGAAAACAGCTACTATTTTGCCTCCCAGCGATATAACTCTCAGCACATACGGGCACAACCCATTTTTTTCACTTTGCACTGCAAAAACGGAAGATGTCAGTGAAACGCAACATCGGACCGTGAAGAAAGTGAGGTGCGAAAGCGACGAGATGCCGCCGGGGTACGGAGCGCCGGCAGCTCGCTGGCACTGCGCTGGGAAGAAATGGAGAGAGCGTGTCCGCTGTCGTACCCAGAGGTATCTTATTCGTACCAGGGTTTGTGCAGCTCTAGGCTCAACGAAGTAATTTTTCGACATCCGTCCCAAAATCGGAAATTTAACAAACGTCTGAGAAGTAATGACAGGTTCCCTTCAAGGATTCCTGCAGCCTGCCACTCACTCAAGAATATGAAATTGTGACAACTCATTTTTTTTATAGAATGTCTCATGAAATTATTGGGGCTTGACTCTAACTCGCCTAGGCTGTAGTTCAGCTTTTTTAAAGCAAAACGCTTCGCTCGCGGAGGAACAAAGCACTGGCGGATCGTGCTGTTAGCACCCTTATGCGGGCGCAGAAAAACTGGATCAGCTGCTGAGTTTCTAAGTATCATAGAATAAGGTTGCTGAGGTGTTATCACACGGCTTCAGGAAGAACTTGGGCAGTGGGGAATTACTCAAGTGTAGACTTCGTGGAACGATAAAATACGTGATAGTAATAATAATTATTAAAAAATTATCGTAATATTTCAAGTAAACGTACATTGACACATATACATTTGAAGAGACAATGAATTTGTGAGATAATTTAGAAAAGTAGATGGGACAAATATAATTGAGAATTTTTGTATCGAGCACACCCAGCGAGAAAATTATGGGCGAAAAAGAAAATGACAAAGCAATCATCGGAAAATATAGTATAAGACCTTAGTGTAGAAACTATACTGTATTTCAGTCGAGGTGCGTCTGAAAAAAATATGCACCCCACTTTTAAGTGTTAATAAAATGGACCCTGACAAACCGATTTTATCCCATTTTGTCTCATTGGATGCAGAAATTTATCTTGTATCTGACCATTGCATAAATTTTGCAATTAAAAAACTTTACACGGGGAAAAAATTATTTCATCGGCACGTAATTTTTTAACTTTCTTGAAGCATTTTTGAAACTATATTGATGTTTTTTTAATTCTACAGTAGCGCTTCTTTTTCTTCCACTTCTTCACATGTTCAAATTGAGCACACTTCCTTCTCCATTGAATTTGCGCCCAATGAGATACAAGATTTTTTAGTTGTAGACGCTCTTCCACGAAAGGATTCTGAAAATTAGTGGCACTTTTGTTTGTAGCTTTTTGTTTGATTGTAGTTCTTAATTAGATTAACTCGCTGCTCCTTTGTTAGTTACATCTTGAAGGGCTGAGATGAAGCTTAAATAAAAAAAAACCTTCCAAACAGATTACATTAAATAAGATCCAGTATTATATCTATAGTTATTCTTTAAATTTATTTTTCATTATGAATTACAGTGTCTTCGAATTCCGGACAAAATCCATTTCGAGTTGTCGCCGCATTAATGTTTTCCACGTGCAAAGATTTTTAATTTACAAAACTTCTGCAAGGGTGTGATACAGAATGAATGTTTACATCCAATGAGATCAAGCATAATAAAATCGGTTCATTGGAGCTCATTTTATTAGCACTTAAAAGTGAGGTATACATTTTTTGAGACCCCCTGTATTATTACGAAATGAGAACACGTGTAGAATTTCATTCGTACCATAAGTGACATTCTACATCACCCAACACTCAAAAGCAAGAACCTTAACCAAATCCGAGATAATAACATATTACCCTGATAGTCGAGCTCTGCTCCAATAACCATTTGACGAAACCTCTGGAGACACAGAGTATAATACAGCTTTTCATTTCAGTAAAAATGCATTTCAAAGATTATAAGAGAAAAGTCAATCGAATCGATCATACTGTTGAGTTGAATTCACGTAACGTATAAATAGAAATTTAGAGTAGTCCCTACGTTTTGATGAAAAAGACAATTACAACGAAAATTTACAAGATTTGTCTGTATTTATCTCTTTCAGAGGTTATTTGAGCTGGTGCTCAAATGGTGCATGCACTCGACTACCCAGTCCATACGAATTCCAGGGGGCGCGGCTTTCTGCGAGTGACATGTGCCATTCATGGAACGCGGAGCTGTAGAAAATCAAGCGAAATAGCGAATCAACAAAACCTGAGTCGAATTTACATTCCTTGAAATAGAGCCTGGGTGAAGCCTATTTCATGAAAATCGCCCGTTAAGTTGAAAGTCCAAGCTGAGCTGTAGCTACTTTCAAAGTTTACTTATTCTGGTTTCGCCTTACGTGCTCGTGAGTAACCTAACTCCTTAATCATTTTTAAAATGTTCGTTTAAGAATTCTGGAGAAATGAACGAGTAGCTCAGGTTTGACAGGCATTGTACATCAAGGTGAAAGGAAGCTTTGCGAGTTCTCAAAAGTTGTTTGGATAGATTGAAAGAATATAGTTTAGATATGCGTACATGTGTGCAGTGATGTCTCGAGTGTGTACACGGTTGGAGACCCACGCATGTCGAAACAAATTTATTCCCGTATCTTTCATTTTTCAGTTAAATTCTCGGCCTCGCTTGCGTAAGTGCCCACACCCCTGCATTCATACTCGCCAGTCTTGAATCGTCTGTTCGGTGGCAGCCGGGCCAAGAAATCTAACGGTCACGGGACGCGGCATACGCCAAGGGCCTATTACAATTCCAAACAAAGCCTTAATTACTTGGATGACGTAAATTGGGAACACCCCTTTTTATAGTCAGCGCCTGATTAACGTGGACTTTACTCGTTGCTAGTTCAACTTATGTACGAGACACTTATTTTTCACAAGTTTTCTATTTTCTAGATATAATAAAGATGATGTAATAATTGGCAGAATGGTTTATTTTCGCACGCCACAAAGTAGTTTTTTTTATAGAAATACTTGATTAACAACAGTAAATATGTCACTCATGTTTTCCTATTCGTCATTAACTTTTCATCTCTGTCAAAAGCTGTTCAATTCAACTTTAAAAATCTGTCTATTTAAAACTTCAGTGACCTTTGTTTGCATTTTGATTGGCTGCTGCCCTTGGCACGAGATTTTAGACAATGTTTGAACTTTTACCTATATCATTTGCCACATGTTAACCACGCATACATTCCTACCACACAAACATAAAAAAAATGTTCATTTGACTTTGGGAGCGTATAATCCGATTATACATATTAACTCATATTTCGTTTTATGAAACCTGCAACCAATGTTACATGGAATAAAGGAATATCTTAAAATTCCAGTTTCAAAAAATTCTTCGGCATTTTTACAGTGAAAAAGGTATAATTTTTTAACTTACTCCTGCTTTGGATCAAATGTCGAGCCAGAACTCCTTGTGCAATGAGCTCTCATTTGAAAGGCATTGAAGGTGTGAATGCAAAAACAACTTAACAAGTGTGGAATCTGTGCTGCCAAATCTTGACAAAACTTGCTAGCGTCAGGAATATAGAAAAACTGGCCAGTTTTTTCTATCAGGTAAACTCTTGTGACATTAGCGGCTACAGTTCCTGATGATAACAGAGGTTGTGACACAACATCTGAATGGCTGTACGAATGTGAGTTACTGCACTTCATGGCACAGACCACCTTGCGTGTTCCTTTTAGAAATTTTATCGAGTTAAGGTCTAGGTAAGGAATATATTCAAAGCCCCTAACTGAAACCATCTTACTGGTTCTCGTCTGACTGGCGTTTCTATTTTACTCCACCTTTAATAAGTACGTTATTTACATTTTTTTTGTTTGGTATTCAATGGAGGTAAATAACTAAACTTAGTGACTGAACAGAGCCACATACATAAACCTCATTTACTTACTATTGTAGTACAAATGAATTAGACTGAGTGCACACACTCCGCCTACGCCATACATACGCTACACGCATGCTATGAGTACTTCAGCTACATATATCATGCATTCACTGCTCCTACGTTCATTACATTTAGAGGTTAACAAATTTAGTCAATTAATGAATGGCTCATTTTTAGCCTATGTTATGCATATGAATATACTGCACCACTGCAATACAGACTTGTGCCTATATACCTATGCCAGGCATACGCTCGACCTTTGTTATGTGTACTTGTACGCTGGGCATGAACTACAGATGTGTTTACCCCTCGTAATTTACCCCTTGTAATGCTGTTATGCATTCGGTGCACGTGAACTTATGCTATGAACACATGCTTCATGTTCTGCAACATACGACGTGAACAAAATTAACGTACTCATTGGAATTGACTATAACCACATAGGTTGTCGTGCCCTCGAATGTATAAGTTCCTTGAAACGTATAGTAAAATATTGAGTTAACGAATGACTCATTTTGAAAAACGGCGGACACTGAAAAATTATTGAATGGTAGAGATTCTTCACGTCTCCGTGACAACTGCAACGAATGAGTGATAGAAAAGAGATGTGCGGTATGAATTACGACTAAAAGCTAAAAAAGTCGTTGGCTGCTAAGTCTCAAATAATTAGAATGGTTTTTAGCTTGGAGAGTAGGGTCAAGTCGATAAAACACTGTCCACGGGTCGACTGTACTGAATACTGTGCGAATTTTCACAGTAGTAGTTTAATTTTTAAATTGAACTTACAAAAATGTTCATTCGTAGTTCGATCAGAATTTTTACGCGGCGGTTGTCACACTGCATTTTACTGCTGGTGGCTCCTGGACACTCGAAGTATACCAATATTTAGTTACGCTGGACAGTGGCGTTACCTCATTGCAGTTTTCTATGAGATATGTGAAAAATATAGCTTTTGCGTGATAATTTCACTCGTATTTTAATTCCTGTGCTAGAAATATCACAGAATATGAGGCAAATTAGTCACTGGTATGAAAATTTCAGGAAAAACTTCTTTGTTTTAGCTTATCACTTGGCACATCATTGCAGAAAATCTACTGCACCTAAAATCTGGAAATAAACGATTTAAATTCATGATAAACTGGTGCCAATTAATAGCTTTTTTCAAAGAAAATTAGCATATCATTAGAATGTACAGGCCAGTTCATTTAAGTCTGGCTTTTTTATAACTGGGTGTAATGATAATTTTGAGTTGTCCATGAGTTAGAAAGAGGGAATGTAAGTCAATATATGATAAGTTATTGTTCAGACAGGATTAAAATTTTTCAATATTAAAGCTTCTAAAAGATTTGAAAGCATTTCCATTCTAAGTTTTTTCACATTCTTGACTTAGACTTGTTTTTCAGACTCACTCTGATACTATCTCAACAGATTTTTTTTAAATGTGGTACCATAAACACAGGCATGAGTTCTTACAGTGCCATCTTGGTCATGTGAAGTCTTCAATAATTATATTTTTCGTTTTCTATTGAGAAGAAGGCTTCATCTAAAGCCTGAACAGAGAAGAGTGTTCGCCCTGCTCAATTATATATCATTAATGGCACAATCATCCACAAAATGCACTATTAATACAATTCATTCGTCACCATGTTAATAGGACTATTCAATGAATGAAGTAGTTTTTATTTAGGGTAATGACAGTTTTATTTATTAAATCAGTATTCCAAGGTTTGCATTCTCCTGCACAAAAATTTGAAGGTAAGAATTTTTTACGGGTACTTATGTGGCAAATACTTCATCTCAGAAAAAGTACATTGTTTTTGGATTCACCGGAAAAAATAGCCTCGTATAAAAAATTAGAAGAAAAACATTGAAGGCCTTAGTCATAGTTCAGTTGGTAAGGCATTCTATCGTAAAATATTCAGAAAAATGGCGGAGGGCTTCATGCTAAATGCCGACTTAAACATGCGGATTGCAGTGTTTGCANTTTTAATCTTCTCGACACAAACAGAACTCATTACCATGCATGCTCACTAACGCGTGAAATTTCGTAGCGACAAGCCACAAGTAGCTCTGCAATGACGACGTTAGTGTCCTCCGAAACGTCGCAGTTATGCAGCAGGGACGACATTCTGTCTTAACACTCAGAATGTCTCCCAACACTAAATGATTCAAGAATATTAGTTAAGAACGGAAGTTCATTTGAGGGTATAAATTAGCAGTACGATTTTAAAATTTGGGAGCAATATTACGATTTGAATAAAAATTCTTACGTGGCAAAAAAAAAATACAAACTATTTGAAACAGTGCAGGCGATAATTTTTCATTCCCTGGCTCCATTCGAACCTACAACATAAAAACGAGATCTGCTATCCAACGGTTTGAGTATATTTTTTTAACACACAGGCAACTCGTTGCTACTCCTAAAACTTTTTAACTGAAAGATTGCGAGTCCCATTAAAACTCCATTTGCTTACAAATGTCTTTAGATAATCTTATGAATCCCTACTGCGCGAGACAGCTGAGGCATTTAGCGTAAGGTTGAATTAACGACGCTCGAACGGTGCAGCATCGATAAAGAAATTCACGTGGCAACTTGAGCTAATAAGAACGATACAGTTCATAGGGAGATATGTATTTCTATTCGTTTTGAAAAATAAGAACAGTTGTTAATGTGAGATATGTCAAAAAGTGAATTTTTTTATGAAATTTCTGCAACTGCACGTTAAGATCGACTCAGACTCAGCCAGCTCGATAGATATTCTCCAGTACGCCCTAGAAACGGATGCAACCACAAGAATGGCTAGTTTATGTGAGAGCCTCTGCTACAAAAAAAACAGTGCAACAACTCAATAATCTAGGCAACTCTACCATTATTAAAACGAAAAACCAAAGTAAGTTAATTCGGACAGTAATTTAAGTATTTGCATTTACAGCAATGATTTTGACAAGGTATGCTAGATATGATGGAAGTAAGTACATTAATAAGTGAATTATTCGGCTAAATCAACATTCTAAAATTGATTCACTTGACAGCTGACAAGCGATATCAACAAGAAATAAAAGGTAAAAAGTCTAAGAAAGGAAGTTCGTCACAAAAAACATCAAGTTACGTGGAGGAATTTACGAAGAATGCAAAATTCAATAAAGAATTTAATGTTAAATGAGCCTTATATGTTTCATAGTTTAAGCAAATGAATGGCATTCATTAAATATACTGAACCTTATTTTATTTTGTCAAGCGTTACCAAAATTGCATTCAATTAATTTGAGTGCATTTTTAATTTTAAGAACAATAAAGCACACTGAATCGTAAAAAATCATTATAACTCGCGGCCGTACAAAATTGCAAAATCTAATTTAAAATCTTATGCATGGTACTGAAATGATGGAGAAACTTCATGCCGGTGAAATTACATGGATGGGTCTCAATGAGCTAACGAACCCATCCCATTTCAGTGAGCTAACTAACCCATCCCATCTCAATGAGCAAACGATTTTTATGATTTTTATGCGCATCAAATAATTTTGCAGTTCAAAAATTAAACTTTGCGTTGTTTCTTATGAAAATGCATGTTCATTCGTTCATGCACTATTCGATGAGTTAATTTTTGAAGGTGATGACACATTTCTCAAGATGGTTCACTTTCAGAAGGCAGAAAGAAACATGACAGTCGGATCACAAACTCATCAAAAAACCTGTAATAAGAGACAGGCCTTAGTCACCTTTTTAGAAGCTAATAAGGTTGAAGGCGTACTCTGTGGGATCATCGCAGTCACTTTTTGGTATTTTGGTGTAAGGACAATTTTAAGGTATAGCAGAATGAATTCTCGCGGTTTGACATAACTTGTAGACCTTTGACCGCAAGTTATGATTGATAGACTTGTAAATACAAGTAGGAAACAGGGAACTAACTTGAAAGCACGAGTGAAATGCAAGCCAAAACAGTAGATGGTAGACACTTGTGAGGAGCAAGAAAAAATATAGGGAGTGAGACACCAACCTGTGTCGTGCTGCTCGTGCACATATTTATGCTCTGAAGTGCGTATCGTACATCGCAAAAGTATGTTTCGTAGAAGTCTCATATTATTCCTACTGGGCGACACCAAAAAAGCTGGACGCCAAAAAAAGGCTCCGTTACGTATTGATATGGAGCGATGCATTGGCAATGTTTAGACTCTCAGGAACAGAACCATGATCGATTTTCAGGAGCTTTTCAGGAGCGTACATTCTCTTATAGATGTGCATAAATTTCCAGCATGTTCATCAAGCGTCAAACTAAGTGATGTTTGAAATATCGACGATTGTGAGTTTCCAATCTATCGAGGCAGAAGTATGTTTCGTAAGCTGAATTGAAAGCTTTTACGTATTTAATATATCACTTTCGATAATGAAAAGAAAATTTGATCACCATACGGATTACCGTTTTTACATCCTAAGTAGTATAAGGATATGGCAACTAAAGAAAAAAGTATGAATTGTTAATATTACTATGGCGGATTTACTGGCAGAATAACACTCCGAGAACAACGCCTATACAGTTAAAAAAATTATTTTCACTGCGTTGTCATAGTTTTTCTTTTTCGCGTTTCGTCGATAACGTGTTAGCATAACTATGCCTCTTTGTGAATTTCGATTTGGTGCTCAACATTTTATGTTCTATGGACGTGCATTTGCAATCTATTGCGAGATCATTTCGCTGCATGGTTACTAATTATCCTCGTTGTTCCACGCCTAACATTCTGGTCAAACAGTGAAACCTACTAGCTTCTTCAGAGCAAGTGGAGCGCCAAAAGCCAGTTCTAGTATCAAGCGTCAGGGGTGCTAAAGGCTGCCAGGTCGGTTGGTGAGGCCATACCACAACGGTTCGTGTCAACGGTCACTACTGACTCACTGACACCAAGACCGAACTCTCAGTCAGTGAGTCTCTCACACTCAGTCTAGTTGCAACTCAACCGCCATCGGTGTGGTGTGCCGGCAAAGCGAGCGGCGTCGCAGAGCACGTTTTCCAGTGATAGCATATTTTCATTTTCCACGGAATCAACGCACTGTTTCTCGCGAAATCTTATCGTCGAGGCCTTTGTTTGACCAACATTATGGGAATCTAACTGGTTAGTGCTCTCGTTTATGTGCTATCAAAGAATAATTGTAGGCAATAGCTTTGCTTTTAGAAATCATAGGTTTTTGTAAGGCAATTGACATATTAGGACGCGGAACGAACGATTTTGTGTACCACGTGCTATTCTTTGAGTGTGATCTAACTTTTTTTTACCTTTTAATTAGTGAACTTGTTAAATTAGAAAATCCCTTAACTTACGGCGCAATCGAAAATACTTTGTCGTTATTGCAATTAAAACAATACTGTCATGCTCTAGTGTCCCTTTTTGGAATGGATTAAGCTGAATGTTATTCCTTGGAGGTGCTATTGAATTTTACCTTCTGTTTCGTCTTGAAGATAATTTGTAACCGTTCTGGAGCAATGCATACGAGAAGATGACAATTTTCTTTCCCATTACCGACTGATTTCAGGCTTCCTAACTCAATGTATACTTTTTAGGGAAAGTTCTTTGGAATTGCAAGCGAGGAAAGTTTCGCGCACGTATTGCCAAGCAAGTCTGAGGAAATGCATGGAATTAAAGTATGGATAAGTTCTACACTCCAGCAGAACTGGGGTTCGTGATGATTAAGGATTAGGAACAATAAACAGAATTGGTCACGATCAGGTTTGGGTTTCTTACTTGAAGGCTCTAGCTCAAGTAAACCATCGCTATCTTTGTTTCGTTAACCTGTAGGAACAGATATGCTTCGTTATGCAGATGCACTACAGATATTCAAGTAAATTCTGTTATTTGGTACAGTGTTTTTTGTTATAATTATACTCCTTCATTTAACAGTTTATTTGTGAATTTGTGTAGAATTAAAATTGGTCGGAGTCTTAAGAGGCTTACATATTATTTATAAATAAATCGCCCACCAAGTCGGGTACTCATACCTAAAAGAACGTTAAACGTTTGGTGAATTTATTTACATTTGATATAAATAAGTTCTACCCCTTAATGGATTCTTCAGCTGATTTTCAAATCGAAACATTGATTAAAAATGAACAATTTAGCGATAACTGGTATGAGATAGATTTCGTAGTGCGGGTTGCCTTTCTAGAGATCAATTTTATGAATCGTGATTGATGGGTGGAACTATATTATGTTTTGAAAATTTACCATCCAGGTTTTAACCACACTGTTTATTCCTATTCTCGGTGGCTGAACTTGCCCAAATTAATTAATTAATTAATTTCGACGTCCCTGGGTATTTGACATGTACAAAGCTAATCGTCGACTCGTCTCCGGAATAGATGTTAGTGTTTACGTGTGCACTACATTTCAAATGAGAACTTTTTATCGGGCAACGAATTTATTCGCTTCGTATGGATCTATACCAAACCTACAAATTCTATTGATGATTTAATATTGTACAGTGCATGCATTGTTCTCTTGGGTATAGCTGAGCACATACTTTTTCATGAAATGTTCTATTGAGATGTTTCCAGAATGAAGTTTTTGAGAAAAAGTTTCGAGGTTAGTATTCTTTCTTAATTACTCTGGTGATCGGTCTGCATTCACGTCTTCGTAATTCCAAAGCAAGTTGTGATGATACCATTCTTGAAGTTTACTTCGAAATGAAGCTCAAGGTAGAATATGTAATACCCTCTAATGTTCAACGTAATCAAGGGTGAAAATGTTGCCCCTTGGCTTCTACCTAACATTTTGGCTTGCATACGACTGGGGAAGAATATCGTTGAAATTACTATTTTTGTAGAGGGATCAAGTTGAAAACCAACAGAGTACGCTGTAAATTCTATAACCAATGTAATTTACATGCAATATCATTTGGACAGATTTTGTTACACATTAAAGTATAAGTTAGCATCTGAAGCCAGAAAGAGACGAAACGTACGTCGCTTTCGCCATCTTCCGTTGCGTTGCAATGCGTTTCCGTAGTGGTTCAACAATACACTTCTTTGTTGTGGGAAAACGTTTTGACTATGGTTAAATTTTTTGCCCAGTGTATTTGCACTTCATAATTTATTGTGAATCCCTAATATTGATCTATTACAAGAGGCAGTGTTTCTCCTTCGGAGAAATGTTAGTTTCTGTCCTAAAAATTGCTCATAATTTCTTTCGCTACCAAATAAAGTGGAGAAATTCCTTGCATTTTCCAGTGTGTCAAACCAAATTCAATGTCTAGACCGTTTCTTTTCATATGGAGCGCGGTGGTCAAAGGTCCACAGTTTCGAAAGGAAAATTAAATAAATGGGAAGACTTATTTTCTTGGCTCGTTACTTACTGCAGCATTTTCAATTATGTACAATGCACGATTTTCTCTTACCGCTGATGCAATCGTAGGAATCATACATTTACATGCGTACGTTGTTTGTTTTTTATGAAATTTCAAGCGAGAGAGAAGACCGCACTACCAAGGTTTCTTTCTCACTAAAATCGTGCCGGAGAACACCCTATGCGGTGTAATTCCATAGTGAGGGGTTATCTTTACAATGAGGAAGGCATGCGCTCGCTCCCAAATTTAGGCATTTCTCTTGCTGCGTGCAACACGAGTGTTCCACCCGGATTAAAGAACATGTATTTCTCCGTATTTGGCTTTCTTAAAAGTGTCCTTTAATTAGAGATTTGGGATTTTGTTTTAAGGGGGGGCTCCGGGTGAATTTCCAAAATCTACATT